>APFE030760247.1:38838-53240 GCA_000404065.3 Pinus taeda | reverse complement strand
TTTTTATTAACTGGCTAAATATGTCAATTTGAAATTCACTGTGCCCATACTTCAAAACTCACATTTCGTTGTGGCTGCTTTATATCTGACAGGGTATTATATTCCTTAAAGGCTATAACATATCACTATATCAGCTGTTGAACCTTGATCCCATTAAGTCAATGAGAACTGAGAATTTATGCATTGCTAACCATTAAGATTAATTAGTAGTAAGTACTTACTACTTAGTTTCTTATGTGCTTGTAAGTTGTAAATTTTGATTCTAGTTATTTTTTTAAAGTGAACTATGAACTTTGAAAAGTAATTATATTTTAATTTGATTAGATAAGTTGCAACCTGCAATTTAATATGGATAAAAAACTATATTTCGGTATATATATATATATATTAAATATATATAAAACGTGTCCCCCGTGTCCTTTTTCCAGGTTGCTGCATTTCGTATTGAATACTCGTATTTACGTGTCCTCCGTGTCTCGTGTCCTCGTGTCATTTGACTTAGCATGTCACCTTTTCCTGTAGTCACTACGCAATTTCAGTGGATAGTGACTGCTACCGGAATGAGGCCCTGGGAGGCCCATCTGCGCAGTTTCTACATGCAAGACAGACAAGGCAGCTTGGACAACATTGCGCAATTTTGAGGCACGAGATACTGCTGCGGGATGGGGGTCTTGGGAGGACAGCTCTGTGCAATTTCTGAGTGCAGTGCAGCTGGACTGCTCTGCGCATTTTTGGAGAGCAATGCCAGCTGCCTGACTGCTCTACTCATTTTTGGAGAGCAGTGTTGGATGTGGTCTCTATGGGCTGCGGGATTTTAGCAAGCAGGGGAGGTTGGTGTCTCTGGCACTGCGAGGTTTTAGCAGGCAAGGGAGGAAACTTGATGGTTGCAGAAGCAAAGCACACAGTTTTGGGAAGCTAGATGGGGCTAGGTTGCTCGAGAAAATGGCTAAGTGTGAGACGAGTGAAACATATGTAAACATTGGTAGGACTTGACTGTGATCCCACACAGACACTTAGTGACACATGTAGACCATCCAGAATGCATAAGACATACTTTGCTTGATGCAACAACCTTCGTGACAAGAGTGCGTGAAGTGAGTGTGAAACATGTCTATTCAATGAAAACCATTCATACACACACAATTCCCTTGAAGCAAGACAACATTCCCTTTGCATGACAAACAATAACTCTTATGCCCGATGATGACACATGTTGCATAAAGATGAGAACGCGGACAACGCTTAGGATCAAGGAGGGGAGCTTGAAATCATCAACTTATCAACAAGTGACCAAGGATGATTGATCGCAAGATCCAAGGTAGGCTCTGAAATGTGCATGCGAGCCAAAATTTTGGAGGGTGGTTGTAGCTGCTACAACAAGACATGCCCAAGTATCCTCTGACAAGGTACTTGTCCAAGTTCCTTTGTAATTGGGAACTTGTTATAACTCCCTCTTAGCTAGGGACTTGTCCATTCATCAGCAACTTCTTCTTTGTGGGTCCTCCAGCTGCTTGATCTCCTTCCTTCCTTTGATGTCATTAAGTCTTTGTTCGAACGTCTTCTTGGTAGGGCACCATCCATCGATCACTGTCCTTCTTTCTTTGTCATGTCATTGCTTCCTTCATGGAAAGTGGCCTTCTTGTCACATATCAGTTTCTCTTGTCATCTGATTATTCCTTGTCATCTTGTCTATGCTTCGAACTACTCTTCACATGGATGCTTCTTTCTACTTGCTTGTTATCATGCTTTGATCTAGTAGTCCTTCATGACTTCATCCTGATATTGCTTCAACATTAAATGGTGTTTCTGTTGGATGGCTTCTTCATCATGACACCTTCGTGGAGTAGAATTAGTTATCTGCACCTTTCATATCTCCAAGGCCTTCATAGGTGTCAAGGGTCCTTTGATCTTTTTCTTCCTTTGTC
Organism: Pinus taeda; assembly: GCA_000404065.3. Taxonomy (NCBI): domain Eukaryota; kingdom Viridiplantae; phylum Streptophyta; class Pinopsida; order Pinales; family Pinaceae; genus Pinus; species Pinus taeda. Next base: position 51,315 of record APFE030760247.1, on the reverse strand, counting down.
AGAGTTGTCATGCCTTCTTTCAGGAGATGTCTTCAAAGTATCTTGTCAGATAGTGATTCTTGGTGATCATGGTGTTCTTCACATGCTTGATCTCTTTCTTCATTTGCTTCTTCTTGGATAGATTTGTCAACCACTTTCTTCTCCTTGTGAGAACACTTCTTCATTGCTTGCTTCTAGGACTAGTCAACATTTCTTCTTTACTTGCTTCTTAGTCAGCAATTTTATACTCCTTATGTGAGTATTTTCTTTTGTTGACCTTCACTGCATTGTAGTACATGCCTTTGAGCATGTCATTGGTGAAGGAGATTCTTTCCCACTTGATCATGTTATAGAACTAATCCCATGACTCAATAATATACAAATGATAACATAACTAAACTTTGATGCATACATACCTCATCTTGATTCTCCTTTGATCATCTTAGCTTCATTTGGTTGTCCTTGGTGTGGCCCTTCTTGCTTCATCTTAGCTTGCATGCATATCATCCTTTTCTTGAATCCCATGAATGGGATTCCCAATGAGACATATTCTTTTGTTTATGAATCTTCTTTTGAATATTCCATCATAGGATCTTGAAGACCCTTACCCTGCAAATGTTTCTTTCCTTTTGATGATGGAGGTTTTCTAAGATTCTTAATCATGATCAATTTTTCTTTCATTGTGGATGAGGTCTTATTCTAGGTATGCTCCTTCTACATGAATATCTTGAGCTATATCTACCATGCTCCTATATTCTAGAAGATATTCTTAACCATGCATTTTGTTCTTATTTATAAATGCTCTTTCTACATGAGTATCTAGAATTCTATGTACTTCATGCTTCTAGATTCTAGAAGATGTTTCTAGCCATGCAATTTTATTCTGTTCCTGCATGCTCCTATCCTACTCAAAACTTTGAAAGAAGACTTTAAGTAAAGAGTTTGACTTAGTCATAGTAGAGATCCGGAGGATCTTCCTTCTTTTGCTTATTTTCTTCTTCTTTCACCTCTTGAGTCAAGTGAGCTTCTTCCCTCTTTCTTTTTTTGTTGTTGTTGTCCTTCTTTAGTTTAGGACAATTCCTTTTGTAGTGTCCATATTCTTGGCATCCATAGCATTGGATTTTGGAAATATCTTTGTTATTTGTTCTTCGTGGACCAAATTTGCCAAATTTTCCCTTTCTCTCAGCCATGGTAGCAAATGCTTGCTCCTTTGATCCCACATCTTCCTTTGCTTTAAATCTTGTTTCCTCTATCTTGCATAGAGACCACATTTCACTTAGTGGAGTGGCTTCCTTCTTGGCATTTATGCTTGATGTGAAGTTGCCCCAATCCTCAAGTAGAGCATTGAGTACTACGGTTGTCATTTCTCTGTCAGACATGACTTCCCCTAGCTCTTGAAGTTGATCCCTCATCTCAGAGATCTTCATGAAGTAGGGAGTTATTCCTTCCTTTGATATCTTCATCTTGTACAATTCATTTCGTAGAGATATCACTTCTCCAGCTGTGGTTACTACGAATAGCTCTACTAGTTTGTCACAGATTTCTTTGGATGTCTCCAACTTGGAGACATAAGAAATGAGAGAGTCTTTGATGGATTCTATTAGAATCCTTTGAGCTCTTGTCTCATCCTTATTATGCTTGGCTAAGGTTTGAGTTTGTTCCTTAGCAGGAATAGTAACATTCCCTTTGATGTGTTCTAGGAGTTCTTTCTCCTTGAGAAGTAAATAAGTCCTCTTCTTCCATGCAAGAAAGTTATTGGTACCTACCAGTTTATTGCTTTCCTTGCAAAAAGACATTGATGTATATTCAGAAGGGGACATATACTTACTTGATAGATTTTGAGATGTAGTAGACTTGCTTTTTCCTTGAAGACTTGATGGCTTGCCTTCCTTAGAACTTGATGTTCTTCAAGTTGCTTTCTCCAAGTGGACTTGACTTGATGATGAGAGTTGCTTGATGACTTGTAGCTTGATGTAGGTCCTTCTTTTGATTTTCTCTTCTTGTAGGTGCCTTTATGTAAGGCTCTTCTTGCTTTGTAGTCTTCCTTGATGAAAGATAGATGGTAGACCTTCTTGAAGTGATTGAGACTTCTTGGCTAGATGCTTCAACTTTTGTAGATGTCCTTCCTTGATGAGTGTTCTTGAGTTGCCCTTCCCTTGATGTGTCACCTTAGCTCTGATACCATGTTGAAGAATCAAGGGCAATGATGTATATTAGGATTCTTCTTTGCTTGATAACAATTTGTGAAGCACTTTTACGATTATCTTAGTTGGATCTCTTTCTTATTATTAGAGTGTGTGTTTCATCAAACTACTACCAAAAAACATAAAGACAAGAACACAAATGTTGGCTCTCTGCCAGGGCCAAAACCTCTCTCTCTTAGAGGAGAAAACCCATTGGTAAGTTTCTCTTATTGAAGCTTCTTTATTGATCAATGCCAAACCCTAGACCCTTGACTAGGATGTCCTCCAAGCACAAGTCAAGTCCTTCCTCCTTTATGCACTTTGTTCTCCGGCACTTAGTCTTCCTTCTTCCGACACTTGGCTTCCCAACACTTTGACCTTCTTCTTCGTTCCTTGTCTAGAGATAGATCTTGCTTATGTGAGCTTCTAGATGAGATGTTCCTTCTTCAATTCTTGGTGATGTCCTTTGATTATGGAGACACCCTTTTCTTGCACCAATGAAATACTTCTTGAGATATATATGCAAACTAATATGACTATACAGCAGCCCTAAATTCTCACATGTGTGATAGGTTAGCTTGTAGTTTAGCCTATTTTTATCTTCGCTTGAGAGAGGGACTTCTTTGCTTGAGTGAGAGGCCTTGTAGGCCTAAGATCTAGCCCAAACAAAGATGGATACTTGATTGTTATGTTATTGTTGTTATACCCGCATACAGTGCTCCGTTTTCTTCGCACATGTGACTGTTTCTAGCCCTAGCAACAGTCCAAAACTTTGCTCTTCTTCCCTTCTTCTTCGCTGCACTTGGAGACCCTTAGACTTTCCTTTTTGGTACCCTTTACTCGTCCTCTACCTCGTTGATTTCAGAGATCATGATCTTCTTCATTGAGGAGGTCTAATGGCTCCTTATATAGGAGTTTGTCTCCTTATTTTGAGCCGACTTGAGGCCGACTTGTCTATTTCTTCACCATTTTGCTGCTTGAAGTCTTTCATTGCAAGGAGATGACTTTGACTTTGCTTGGAGGTATTCCTTTTAACTCTAATACAATTATATACATGGTGTAACATGCCCTTAGGGTCTTCAACATTTTCTTTTGACTCCTTGACTCACCTATAGCACTTAACATGTGCTAGACCTATTTCAATGAGCAAGAAACTCATTGACATATATTATAAAAAACAATATTTCTTTTCTTGAATAAGTACAAATATCAAAAGCACATTTATGAAGGCTGAACCTAGTTACATTTCCTTCAACACTTAATAGGGATATCTAGAATTTCCATCTCATTTTTACTACAACTCACTTTCTAGCATTGTTGTCATCTCTATATCTCTTTTTTCATCACCACAAGCACCACAAGCACCAATCAAGATCTGCTCAACCATGCATCACCTACACTACATCCTATTCAAGACATTCCATTGCCCTTTGTCATGCAATGTACAAACTTCAAAGTACCTTCAATGTAGTTAGACATTTATGCTCAAATGTCACACTTGTCTTGACTTAATCCACAACCACATATAGATTGCCTCAATTAGTGATTCTATCAATGTATTCACATTCTTCAAAAATAAAATCATTAGACATACCTTCAATAGCCTTCCTCTTAACACAACACCTTTACACTTGATTCTCAATGCATTCTCTTTTAGCATCCTTTAATCCTTCTAATATTCTTCCACAACATGTCTTCTTCCTCCAACAAATTTGTAATCTTTTTTCTTTCCTTGTTAGCAACATCATCAACAACTTCCTCTTTCTTCAAAACAATCATTGCTTCTATCTTCAACTCAACAACTTCACTCATGCTTCCTCCCAGGTCACTCATCTTCATGGTATCTTCTTTTATTATTCCTTTCTCTTCATGTCATCTTCTTCTACTCTAGCTTTCTCTTCAGACATCTTCATCCTCTTCGACTTCTAATTTTGCATCCTAATTTACAATTGCTATAATCTCTACAAATTCCCTTTCTTGCACACCATCTTTCTATTGCATTTTCTTCGATTAACTTTCATATCTTCTTCTCATCCAAGTACATCCTCTTTCATCTACACCTACAAATTTACTTCTTCCTGCAAAAAAACATCATATTAAGGGGAAACAAAGAAGAATTCTATCCCTGCTTCCTCCTTTTCTCGATACATCTAACGCACACCACAGGTGCCTCTATCTTTCATTGCTATAAGGTTCTACATCTCTATTCATTCTCATTTCCTCTTGGATTCAATGTCACTCTTAGTCTATAGCCACCATCTTGTAACAATGTACTCCCACCTATGACTTTAGTCTCTAATTGAGAAAACCTTTTGAATACATTTACTCTTGCAACCCACTTCTATCATCAAGGATCTTAGTCACCCATGACATGTAGTCATATCTCCCTCTCTTGTGTCACACTCTCAGCGGGTGCCCCTCATGTAGCCAACATTCATGCTACAACTTCAAACCACACACTTCAGGCTCTCATTTCAAGTGACTACCATTGATGGTCCTTTCTTCAGACACTGCTCTCACCACTCTTATTCCAGGAGACACATGTAGAGATGACCCTCTTAGGTCTCTTTGCTACCACAGTTCCACATGAACTTATCTCATGGAACCCAACTCGCAAGAGAGAATCATTTTTGGTAAATTTGTAAATTCTCAACCAGAGCTAAACCTTGTTCTAATATTCCCGCATCCCAGAGCTATAGCTAGCTATGTGTAATGTTCCCCGTTTTGATTTTTCATCTAAGGTGGTTAGCAGGGAAACTTGGGATGGTACTAAGCATAGCAGAATTATATAATGCAAGTTTTGGAGATGATTTTTGGCTTGAGGGGCTCAGGTGAAAAGACAACTTACAGCTCGATGGAATGTGGGGCCACAAGATAGAGAATTTGACCAAGAGGGATGTGTACTTATGGAGCAAAATAGAGAAAAGGGGAAGTACGCACTTGTGGCAAGGAAGATAGAGAAAGAGAAAGAGAGTGAACTAGGGGAGAGTGGGGGCCACCAAGGTAGTAAGAGGCCAGCAATTATAAATAGAGAGCTCCCATTTGGATATCTTGGATCATTTTAACTTTCATCACTAGTTCTCTTGAATTGCTAAGCCAAGAGAACCTATGTTGTTTAGCACAAGGATTATCAGAGCAGGAATTCCACCCTCATTTCAGAGAATTTCGAGTGTCTCCCTAGTGAGGCAATTTGGGGAGATCAATTCATAGTTTCCATTGAACATATTTACAATCATTTCCTTCAGTTGGAGAGAGTTTTCCCTTGGGTGCAAGAGAGAAATTTGTGGCTCTTGGAAGGCCAGCAAAAGGGGAATTTGAGCCAACCAGTTAGTAGAGAATTCTTCGACAAAGAGGGTTGGAGTTTCTTGTCAAATTGCAGGTATGTTGGTGAGGCGTTTGGGAGAGCTGAGTTGCTCCAATTCTTGGCCTGTGCAGGGGCTCACTAGGCATTGTTGCGCTGTCTCTTGGGCAAGGAGAATATGTTGTGTGGCTACAGAGGAATAAGGGAAATTTTGGGAGGAAGTAGCCTGGTGGGAAGGAGATTTTTTAGAAGATATTTGGAGCATTTTGTAGCATATTTCATCTACAGCCAATTTGCCAACCAGTTAGAGGTCCACGCACAAATTGGGGTCAACCGGGCATGTTGGGACTAGCCTGAACCCCTTTATGTGTTTTGATGGGATTTTTGGGCACCTTTGAGGGAAAAAAAACGGGATTTGCTCCAGCCAACAGCACAAGTTTCCCTATAGCAGGGCACAGTTATTTGGACGAACCATTTTACCACTTGGGTCCATGATATTTTTCTGGTTTACTCCAAGTTCCTTGTGAGGAGGCTCCAGTTAATTTCCCGGAATTTTCCGAGCAGTTTAGGGGCTCAAAGCACCAGTTCCACTTCAGCAGCAGTAGCAATTTACTGGGTCATGTGAGCTATCAGTTGGGGCCATTTCCAGCATTTGAGACTACATCCTTCCCCCTGTGTTTGGCATGCTTGCAGTAGCAAGCCACGGGTTCTATGGTCCTCATCCTAATGTACTTGATTTATCCATCTGAATTAATAAAATGGCTCAGCTTATTTGCCCAGTTTCTTGGTGTTCTGATGGTGCATGCGTATTTGTGATCTTATTGTTGTAGCTTAGCTCATGAGTTTAGTATTACTGTTGTTTTTCTATTTTGGTATATTACACTATGACACCCTTTCAAATTCTTTCATCCCATGGTTGTAGCTAGCTCCAATACCACTTCACACAAGAGGATACAACCCGCTACAAATCAAAGTAAATTCACAGTGGTATCCAACCCTTCTATGCAAAGTTGGGAATGCAAACTCTCCAAAACTTCTATTGCATGATAGAACAACACATAATTCATAACCTTAGAATGCTACAATTGTTGAAGTTGCAGATCACCATCTGCTCTTCTGTGGCACAAAGAATTGGATGCTACATAGCATAAGTCTATCCTTGTTCAGCAAAAAAAGAACCTACTTAAAACCTTCCACAATAGAACTCAATCATGGCACAACGCACTAGACTCCAATGGGAAAGCTGTGGGTTATGAGCCCACAATGTTCCTCCCCTAGATGTCCCCACGCCACACAATTGATGTAATAATGCACTATTCACACAAGAACACAATTGGACTACTCTAGACCTTACATAGAGTGTCAAATCATCCAAGTTATACCCACATGCAAAGAATTATAATTTCAACGCATGATCTTCAGTGTTCACATATTCCCTTCCCTACACAACTTTCAGGTTCAGAAGTATCACCACATCTAGCTGACATTTTCATATAGAGATATATAATGGCAGGAATTCACAACAAAATTGTTCTCCACAAGAACCAAGATTGTCCACACTCGACATCCCTACAACATTAATCATCCAAGCAATAGAAATACAATCTACAACAATACATACATAAGTACATAGCAACATATTCACACATTTATTTTCACATATGCACAGGTATTTAACATGGAAAACTGAACAAAAAACCTACCATTTAGCATTCGGCCTCTCTCTTTCTTTTAGTCATTTCCGTAGAAAATAATATCGATGGCTGCATATCATCTTACAAAGTTCACTAGGCTCCCAAGCCAAAGGCCATGGCAACCTCAACCATTACCTCTCTCTCATTCTCCCCTAGATCTTCTCTCTTCTTCTTTGAGCCACCTATCCCCTCTTTGAGCCTCTCTCATGCTACATTTATTTATATTCAATAAATCATTCACCTTCAGTTTCGAAACAATCTTCTCATGCCACTTTAACTAACAACGCTCATGCTCCTTCATTTCCAACTTGAGATCAATCTCTTCCCAGTGATAGTTCTTCTAATGCAGCACCTTCCAACTTCCACCTAGTAATGTGCTCCTTCAACGCATCCTTTGGACTCCCTTCTACACATGTCGACAAATTTCCTCTTGACCATTGTTATTTTCTGTCACCCACTGTTCCACAACATTCACTTGCAGAAGTAAATGCAACGTCATATTCTATAATATTGTCAGAATATGTAGCAGTCATATTCTATAGCATTGTCACAATCTGTAGCACTGTCATATAATATATTCTATAGCATTGTCACAATCTGTAGCACTATCATGTTTTAGTATCTACAAAATTGTCATGTCCTGCAACATTGTCACATTCTATAGCAATGTCACGTTTTATAACTACTGCTTTTGGTTCCATTAGCCAAGGGGTCATTCCACATCATCGTGATGCAAAGATTTTATACAATCTTCAGGTCAGTTATTTGTATGTTTTCATCCATGTGATCTTGTACGCCCTCACTTGCCCACCAAGAATTCAGAATTGTGAGTTTTATTTCCACTTCAGACAAGTCCATCACACCCCTACTCGCCGCCACTAGAGTCATCAAGTGATGGAATCTTCAAAATGACCTCGACACTCCTGCATCAAAATGAGAAAGATATTGATAATTAGTTCATACATGAATAAATTAATTTTCTAGCAGAAATTTTTTTCTAAATCATAATTTGATAGTATTTCGTTAAATTTATTATCTGACAAGATTTAACCTAAAGTTGATGAGAATTAAGTAAAAAATAATTTTAAGTATGAACTGAACTTTATCATAATCTAAAATAATGAAAATTGTAATGTTCAATTTCAAGAATTAAAAAACTTTTTACAAAATTAATCAACCTCTACAATATCTAGAATGTTATGTTTTTTATAAGTTCAAAAAGTTATTTGACCATATTACTGATTATATAGTGACTTTTCATACTAATGATTTATAACGAAAAGTTCAAAAGCTAGTTGACTATGCTGGTGATTATAATTTATATGTTGGCTTTTCACAACTCTTATTAATGATTAAGTATATCTGAATTCATCCTCAGGAAAATATCTCTTATCCTTCCAATAATCACTTTGTCCTTATCAGCTCGATCGACAACCAAACACCATCCAGTAATCAATAGGATATTGTAGCCGAGTCTCCTTTCAATAATCATATGGATCGACAATCACCCAAGCCATAATCAGACTGATCCCATAATCACCCCAGCCATAATCAGACTGATCCCATAACCACAAAACTGTAAGTGTTATGGCATATTAAAGAAACCCTATTGATCTGTGCCAAACCATAATCCAATACGAAACCAGATTCATTTCCTCATACATAGAGCGGATTTCATTCCCCAGCAGAACTGGGAGCATGCTGACATCAAAGACTCTTCCGTGAAAATCTTGCTCACTGATGAAAATATTTCTACCCAGATTTGAAACAAGTCAATGCAATACTCACAAAATCTCCACTAGAAGAAGATCTTGCCCACACAATCAAAAAACCAGATAGCATCTTCTGGTGGACAATGCGGACTAGAATAATTGTATTGTATTCCCATTGCTCAGTCTTTTCTTTTCTGCTTGCCTATGAATGATAATATACGAATTTGCTCAGTATGTGTTTTCTTTTCTGCTTGCCTATGAATAATAATATACGAATAATTAAGTCATGACTCACAACCATTGACAGACAAAATAAAGTCACAGCCTCGAAGAAATGAAAGTTAGAAATTATTTTATAATTACTTTTAACTTGTGCCTTTGAAGGTAATTATGACTTGCTACCAACACTGATTCTCTGTTCTACATCTTTAAGAATGATGACTTTTAGCAGTTAAAAATTTCCAGAACGGTTCATAATGTTTGTACCAGTGTTGATCTCTATGAATATGACCTCAAATATAAATATAATGCTTGATCAAGAGGAGAACTTCCTGCAGCTTGTGTTGGTTTCTCAAGAAAAGTTCAGTGCATGATGCATCCCTATATGTAAGTAAAAATAGGACACTGCACACAGCTACAATCCATTAACATGCATACATGAATTTTAATTTACATAAGACCTGTACATCCATATACAGGAATCATTAAACTTCATCTACTTGTTTCTATTGATTGTCGAAAATTAAAATTACGCCATTCATGTGTCACAGTTTCAGTTATCAACTAAAAATACCAATGGGCAATTATATATTTTTCTCTCTTCTGCATTCTCCTCTTTTCCTGCTTTCATCCTTGTCATCTCCTATCTCCATTTCTTCCTTCTTGTTCTCCCATGAAAGCTTCACACCCTTCTCCTTTTACCTTTATGTTGCTCTGTTACCCCTCCTCCCAGCAGAGGTACCCATAATAAAAATTTTGATAAACAGAGCAGTTTGTGGCATGGCATAGCCCTTCTTCATGATCTAGTTGAATTCTGACTTTTGGGTATTTTCATGTTTCCCAAGGCAGTTCGCGTATATCAAGGTATTGGTCGCACCTCTTGAGGCAGTTTTGGGGCTACCTATGGGCATATGGACCCCTCCTATGCATGCCATGCATCACATCATGGAACATTTTCCTCATTGGTCCATCTGGAGCTGATTTTCACTATATTTCAGGGCCAATTCGCCTTTATGACAGCAACGGGGTAATTTGTTGACATGGAAAGAATGATTTGGATGATTTGGGTGATGTCTCACTCTCTTGATGCTGCTTGGATGATATGGACTTACCTTGAAACCTTGACTTGAGGAACAAATGAGCTGGAATAATGATTAATTGCATTATATTTGACATCACTTGGCTGAATGGGTTTTTTATGACCCAAATTTTGACTTGTAGAAGCATCTCCCATGCTTCATGAAGTTCTCTAAACCGAGGCATGACCATAGGCCCTCTTTTGGGACATTAAGGTCTTGGAGGATTATTTGACATGATTTATGGAGCTGTTCGCATGATGCTGCCCCCTCTGGTGGAGTATAACCAGCTTTTTCATGAAATCATTTCACACAGAAGGCTGAAATGTTACATTTAACATTATTGGCAATTTATTGATGAGGTCCGAAGTTTAAATTATCAGCAATATCATGGAAAATATCAGAATTTATTGGGAAACTTTAAAAAAAACATTTTTTTCAATTTTTTTAACTTCTAAAGCAACATCGACATCAAACAAACACATTGCTACAAAATATGAAAATAAAATCGATATCTAATATGTATTACATGTCAAGTGGCACATCAGATATCAATACTAAAATATGATATTTGCCCTGAGTGATAAGATCCGAGAGAATATACAAAATCATACCAAAACAAAAATAAATGTATCTCATGAGATGAATCATGGCAATGAAAACAACGTATCTCCCCTTATTTGCTTGATGGAAAATAATCACAGCATCATCAACAATGTTATCAAAACCAGACCAAAAGATTGGTCAACCAAAAAATACATAAAATATTCAAATTTCGAAAAAAAACGTATAATTCATGTGTGTCCATATGAATCCAAATTATTATACACAAATATGCAAAGTTTCTCATATATATGGCAAGAATGCATATAGCTGAGGGATTAATTTAGCTGTTGGGTTCTAACCTCTTGCTCTAATCCACAAAACACCAAATAACTGACTTAAGAGGGTTTTCTTCTTCATCTCATCTTATTGGTGTTAAAAATTGGGTAGCTCGGAAGCTATTTCCGAGAGGAGAAAACCCACCAAAAGTGAGTTGGCTGGGCAAGTTACCCAAGTGGTTGGGGTTTTGACACAAAGTGGTGGGCTTGAGACCCAAGTCTATTAAGTGGTTAATCTAATTTGTTGTTGAGTAGTAAAATAGGGGTTTCTTGATGAGCAAGAAAAACCCCCAATATCACTCATAGAAGTGTATAAATTAGAGATCTATGAGAAGACATTTTACATTATAGCAATCTCATCCTTGTGAAGAATAGCAAGCCAAAAGTGAATCGCAGATCAACAAGAGAGGACGAATTAGAAGTCTAGCTCTGTGATTCTATCTTGGAGAAGAAGGCTGAGTTTCTTGTCTAAGATTCTATCTGCTGTTAGACAATAGAAGAGGTTGTCATCTGCTGGTTGAAATATTTTGTCTGGTCAAAAAGAAGGAAGGTCTGTTTTTTTCATTGGAGGCAGGGCCGAAGCCCTAGAACATGCAGGTGAACATGCAGGGCCAAGGCCTTAAGAAGGTCAACCAAAGTGACTAGAAGGTGGTCGCAATTGTTCTAAGCTAGGCCGCGGGAAAAGAAGGGGGTCGAGAGGTCTCAGACCCTTGGGGAGCAGGGCTAAGGTGTCATAGACTTGTACAAACTGATCTAAGGAAGGTCGAAGCCCTAGAGGAGGTGTTTAAGGCCTGTGGAGAGGCCATTCAAGACCTTAAGGAGGTTAGTTGAGGCTTAAAAGGAAGGGTCAAGCTATTTTGTGACTAGGTCATAGGCCTAGGAGGAGGCCAAGAGGCCTCAGGCTTCAGAATAGAGGGTCGAGGTGGCTCAGAAGGCCAGGGAAGGTGGGCAGGGGAGGATGTTGTTCGTTGAAGGTAAATTCTTGAGTTATATGTGAAGTTTGTTCATGAAAAAGAGTTTGATGTTGATAAATGAAATGAACTGAAGGGATAAGTCCACTATGAGTAGTTGAGTGTATAGCGATTTGAAAAGACTCATTCCCTATGAGATAAGGAGGCAACAAAGAGTCTGAGGGTTGAAGAGATAAGCCTAGACTCAAGGAACTGTTTAAGAAGCTTGCCAATTGGGCAACAAGAGGACAATGACCAAAGGAGCTGATTACTGTGTGATTTCCAAGGCAAAGGGCAACCAAGTACATCAAGGGCAAAGAGGATAGAAAGGTCTGAAGGCAAAGGACTACTACAACAAGTAAGCCAAGCTATTTTGTCTTTGTTATGATTGGCAGATTGAGGGTCTGAAGCAATGTTGCACGAAGCGGGAGCGAAGCGGAAGCGCGAAGCGGAAGCGCGGAGCGCGGAAGCGTCATTTTCCA
>APFE030760247.1:0-36417 GCA_000404065.3 Pinus taeda | reverse complement strand
GGCTTGGGGTCCGGGGGGGGGGGGGCGATTCCTGCAACACTGGTCTGAAGGATTAGACCTCAAGCTCTAGAGTTTGTATACTATGTATACTAGTTTGTATCAAGGGTTGTAAAGGGCCATGATCCCTGGTACGAGACCCCTAGTGTTTTCTTATGAATGGACTGATGAGAAATATGATTTGGATCAATATATTCTTGCGTATTGTTGATTTCACTGTTAATATGTTCCATTACGCAAAGTTGTTTGTGTGTTGAGCACTCCCAATGTGTTTGTGTGCTAATCTAGCCATAGACCAAACCTAGGGTGTAAGGGAATTTCAACATGGTATTAGAGCTACTTTGAAGGGCACGTGGATTAGAGTGTGCACAGGAAGTAGCTTAAGAGGCGGTTGTGAAACTGCTAGACATGAAGTAGACAGTTCAACAGAGAAGGTGCATTGGCATGGATGAGATAGCTTCATGTGAATGGCAAATTGATTGTGAGATAGTATCTTCATTGGGTTGTGGGGTTGCACATCCAGCAGTGGAGACATGTGCACATGAGCTATTTGACCCAAGAGGATGAGGACTCATGCAAAGTTGAGTTGTGGTGGTCTAGAGTGGAGACCCAGTGTTTGACCACAGCTCGAGACTAAATTTGGAAGGACACAAGTTAAGTAGCAACACTTTCTGGGAGGGAAAGTAGAGTGAGCCATTAGAGGTTGTGTAGGCTCAGAGGGAGTCTAGCTTCAGAGGGAGATTGTGAAGGAATGCCAGCTGCCCAGTGGAAGTCAAACCTTCAAGTTCAAGCGAGAGAGTGGAGTTTTCAGCCCATGCAAGGACAGTCATGAACCATGTGAGAACACTCAAACCTTCAAGTTCAGGCGAGAGAGTAGAGTTTTCAGCTCATTCAAGGATAGTCACAAACCATGTGAGAACACTCGTGGTGGTGAAAGGAAAGTCCTAGCCCATGCAAGGACAATTATGGAGCACGTAAAGAAAAGTCAAGTTGCATGTGAGGACAATCATGCACCATGCAAGATAAAGTTAGGCCTAGTACAAAAGAAGATGTGGCACATGTAAGGACAGATATGGCCACGCAAGGAAAGTCGTGACTCATGCAAGGACAGTCATGGGTATGCAAGTCATGGAGCTGGAGATTTCAAAGTGTGATGGAAATACCTTCCTCACTAGGAGGGAGTGTTGAAAATTGGGTAGCTCGAAAGGTATTTCTGAGAGGAGAAAACCCACCAAAAGTGAGTTGGTTGGGCAAGTTACCCAAGTGGTTGTATAGGCTTAGAGGGAGTCTAGCTTCACAGGGAGACTGCGAAGGGATGTCAACCGCCCAGTGGAAGTCAAACCTTCAGGTTCAAGCAAGAGAGTGGAGTTTTCAGCCCATTCAAGGATTGTCACGAACCATGTACGAAAACTCATGGTGATGCAAGTCATAGCCCATGTGAGGACAGTTATGAAGCACGCAAGGAAAAGTTAGGAAGTTGACAAGAAGTGATCTCATCTGGTGGTTTTGCTTCGTACAAATATTTTGTGGATGTAATGGTCACCAATCTTCAGCGTCCGTGAACCACATAGAAAAAACACTGCAATAGCAAGTACCTCAAACTCCTACAAGTGTTTTTAGAAGATCAACCACGTTAAGTAGACCCCATGAACGATACTCTCCTTATGTATTGTTCACTAATTTTGGTGAACTGGAAAGATATGAAGAATAGAAAAAATACAGCAATAGCAAGTACCTCAAATTCCTACAAGTGTTTTTAAAAGATTAACCACGTTAAGTAGACCCCATGAACAATACTCTCCTTATGTATTGTTCATTGATTTTGGTGAACTGGAAAGATATGAAGAAGCAATGCAAGTAGAAACCAAAAATAAATGGGAACTTTTTGGACTCTTTGGTGCATAATCAAATTGGGAACTTGGTCCCATTACCTGCAAGGAAAAGAGCATTGCAAAATAAATAAATTTAGGTTGAATGAAGAAGAGGGGGGCAAAAAGTGGTACAAGGCCAAACTTGTTGTAAAGGGGTTTGCACAGAAGAAAGGTATAGATTTTAATGAAATATTATCTCATGTTGCCAAAATGACTTCAATTATAATTTAGTTTTAGTGGCAATAGAAGATTTGCATCTTAAATAGTTAGATGTAAAGACAACTTTTATCAATGGGGGCTTGGAGGAAGAGATTTATATGCAACAGCCATAGGGGTATGAGGTCAAAGGGAAGGAAAACTTAGTATACAAACTGAAGAAGAACTTCTATGGTTTAAAGTGTTGATATTTTTGCAGCATCATTAGAAAGTGATTATCAAATCAAAAAATTGTATTCTACTGCACTTGCTATAGAATTTCAACATAAAGCAAACTCCAAGGCAGTGGTATTTGAAGTTTGACGGGTTTATGACAGAACAGGTTCATAATAGATGCTAGTCTGACCATTATGTTTATTTTAACAAACTAGATAACGGTAGCTATATTATCTTATTATTGTTTATTGTATGTAGATGACATGCTTGTTGCAAGGCCTAACATGCAAGATATAAATGTGCTCACAAAAAAATTAGCTAGTTCATTTGCTATGAAGTATTTAATTGTTGCAAAGCAAATCCTTGGTATGAGAATAACAAGAGAGAAAAAATCATAAATTAACATTGTCTCAGAGGGAGTACATAGAAAAGGTGTTGGAAAGGCGGCAAAAAGAGGTACCACTACTTAGGAACTATGCTTTGGAGGTTCAAACACTGATCTACAGGGATGTATTGATTCAGATATGGCAAGTGATATAGGTAGTAAGAGGAGCACCATAAGGTATGATTTTACTATAGGTAGAATGATAGCAAGTTGGATTTCGAAATTGCAAAGGGTTGTCGCACTCTCAAAAATGGAAGTAGAGTATGTTGTTGCTACGAAGGCTAATAAATAGATGATTTGGTAATAAAGCATCATGGAGGAATTGGGAAAGAAGTAGGAGAAGAGCAAGTTGTATAGTGATAGTGAGAGTGACATTCATCTTGCAAAAAACTCAACCTTCTATTCTAAGACTAAGCATATACAGCTCAAGTACCATTTATATGATTAATTTGGGAAGATGGACAGTTGGAGTTGGAAAACATACATACTAAGCAAAATCTTGCAAACATGTTAACGAAGGGTGTGACCAAGGAGAAATCAGGTTTCTGCTCAGTTTCAACTTTCAATTAATCTTCAAGCATGATGGTGAATATGAGAAATTACCAGGTCCAAAGTTGAAGCATAGTCCAACAAGTGTAGTAGCAATGGAGTTACTGTAATCAATCTCCAAGTGGGAGATTCTTGATGTTTGGATTCCAGTTCTTGACGAGGGGTGTCGAGGGCCTTGCCCCCATACTATTGTTGTTAGGGGGTAAGGGTGTTAGCAACAATTCTTTGGAGCCCCCCAGAATTTGGGGGCAGCACCCATGAAGAAAAAATTTTGAAAATCATTGCCTTGAAAAATATTGTAATTTCATAGTCGATCAGGACCATTCATCATTAGGGCACAAATCTAATAGTAGATCTTATGTTAGGGTTTTTTGCCCTAGAAAGCAACCCTCTTTTATGAGGGAATTGTATTGCAACTATGTATTATTGAAAAAACATTGTAATATAGAGAGAGGAGATTGTGAGAGAGAGGAAGAGAAGGTTATAGTGGATGTGTTGCAAGTTGTATCCCTTCACTTTGTTGGATGGAATAAAAGGAAGAACTAGCCATTTCTCCATGGATGTAGCCCAAATTAGGTGAACCATGTATATTGGTGTCTCCTTTGTATTGTTTCATTCTATGTTTTATTTCTGCATTCATTTTGATTTTATTGCTTTGTGAATTTATTCCTAACAACATGTTGACTCCCTTGAAGAAAAGATCCCCAATTTCTAGAATTTGCGTTGTAGCATTAAAATAATATCTCAATAACTTTACAACCTAAGTTCACAAAGATGGTGTTAAAGATGGCAACTAGGGATCAATTCCCTCATTTGGTAGCTGCTCTTTCGATGGCACTCTTCACTGTTGAAGAGCTCTTGATGACATCATTCATCATTGGGAATTTTAGATTTTTTGTCTTCCTCCGAATGCTTCTTTTTCAAGTCAGCTCAGGTTGACTCCCCTTCATGTCAGCTTATGGATGAAAAGATGTGTTTTCACCCCACATCAACCATTATAAATATAGCATATGTCCCCCTCATTTTGGCACCTCATCGCAACAACACATTCTCTCTCTTCTAATTGGTTCATTCACATCTGTGACAAGATTCTTCTCACACGTGTGAAGGTTGGACTGGGCATCTTTGTTCTTCTGCACTGACCTTTGACCAGCTTTGACCGAGGCTTATTTGGCACTATTTTGTTGTGATTTTTGTGGAGATATCTCTGTTTGAGCAAGCTACACATTTTGGCACGGAACCGACGCTTTTGGTGAAGTTTGACCTGTGCTGACTGCGAGGTCTGATCTCAGGTTGATCGCAAAGTTGACTTTCTAGTTGACCGAGTTTGACTGCTCTTTTGTTGACTATTTTTGCTGCTAGTTGACCTCCAAGGAAGGTTGAACTGCTTTGACCTTGACCGAGCTCAAGGAGGGCACATTTACTACTACGTTGACTATTGTTGACTTTCTGGTTAGGGTTGTTTGACCATTGTTGACTAAGAGTAGAATTGCAGATGTTGATTGGGCTATTTATTTGACAAAGGGCAGTGGCATTGGATCATCTATCATTGTACATTAACGAACTCTCTCTGTGTGTCTCTATTGAACATTTGATATTTGATAATAAGAAGGATTGATCAAGGTTTTTCCCCATCTTAGGGTTTTTCCCTAGCTTGAGCCAAATTCTTGCATTCTCTAGTCTTGGTTTGTCTTTTGCATTTTATTGTTTATGTTCCATCTACAATTACTGTCAATGTGAATTAATAGTTTATGTGATTGCTATTGGAAATTAAAGTGAAATTGATATTGGGCTAATAATAGGACATTGAAGTAATTGTTGCAAGCATATTACATACCATTGTTATCCAAAATTAACATGGTATCAGAGCCCAGGTGAGGACAAGCCCAAGCAAGACAAAAAAGAAATCACTAAGATATATGTTGGACAAATATTATTGGACAAGTCTCCATGGCCTCTACATCTTACTTCAACACTGAGGACAAGCTCAATGACAAATCTGATTATCATTCATGGAAGATGACTTTGGACCTTGTTGTCGCACAGAGTGTCAAAGAACAGCGACATTGCTCAGACCAGGTGCTGTCACCCTGATCCCCGATCTCTCCGTTTAAGCCGTCTCCCTAGGCTAAGGGGGGTAGACCCTATGGGATAAAAGAAGACCAACTGGTAATCAGCTGGTTTGGGAGACACAGCGAGGGAAACAAGCACCTAATTGATTTTAAAACTTGATTAGATCTTTAAATGTTTAGTACCAGTGCCTTTGCTAGATGAAGTGGAAATCGAATAATTGATTTGCTGCTTAGGAAATATAAATACGAACAAATCTTTCAACAATTGCTTGAAAATATTTACTGAAATGTCTAGCATACGATGAGCATTAAAACATTCAAGCAACCACGATCAATTTTAATAACTTAGCAAAGCTCCAGCAATTAAATTTTCAAAAGATAGAATACCTTGAATGACCACAAAATGCTAACCAGTTCATAAAATGAATCACCACTTTCAGATAGCTAATCTTCAGATAAAATCTAAGCACATTTAGCTATGGTAAAATGATAAATACTAATACCACAAAAATATATCAAAAGGAATTTTCAATTTTTAATTAGTCTTTTTTCAAAAAAAAAAAATTAAGTATTTTTTTATTTTATTTTTTGTATTTGAAATGAAACTAAACTAAACTAAAACTAAAGACTAAAAGCTAAGCTAAAAGAGATCAAAATGAAAACTAACACCTATATATATATAACAAAAATAAAATAAAATAAAAAAATCTAAAATCTAAATCCTAACTAAATAAAACTTAAAACTAAATCCAAATCAAATGAAAAACTAATGAACATATATGATTAACCCTAGCTACAAACATTAAAAAGAATTTGAAATCGTGTTATGTTGTGCATCTGCAAGTTAGATGGCGGCAGACAACTCGAGCTTGGAAGTGAGATTGCAGATTCGATGGAGCTGGCTGCGTGGCTGCGTGGCTGCGTGAAGATGGAGACTGCGGGGGTTTCGAATTTCCTGGCAGCGGAATGGAGGGACTGCGTAGAGGAGATGGATGGCAGCAGTAGAACAAGAAGGAGCAGCATAAGAATGGTGACAGGAACTCGAGGAGGGCGCAGCTAAACTGAACAGCGCAAGTAGACTGGAGCCGCAGAGAGAAAGCAGTGCGCTGATGAATGATGGGAGCGTGAATGAGTTCAGTGGATGTAGGGATATGCAGGAGAGAGGTTTCAAAAGCTGTGTGAAGAGATTTCTGGACGGATGCAGGGATGGCTTGAGGTCAACAGAAAGCAAAAAATGGGAAGACCGAGGGTTGATGAGGCAATTTGGCAATGGAAAGAGCACGTGGGAGGGGAGGCAGAGGGATATGGATGCTACGAGGTGAGAAATGCGGGGTATGGCCAACGGATGGGCAGTGTAAGAAGGATCGATGGCTGCTGCGAATAGGGCTATAGAGATGACGCAGATGGATAGTCGCAAAAGGAGGATGCTGCAGCGTAAGGGTGGAGCAGAGATGCGTTTGGATGGCAGAGCTGTAGCTTGAAGGACGCCAATCTGGAGGTTTGGGCAGCTTACACCTAGAAAGAAAAAAATTCGAAAAAAAAAAATTTTGTAAAATGAAACCCCAGGCAGCAGCAAACAAATGGCTTGGAAAACCTTGAACCTCTTCAGAAAACTTAATTTAGAGATCAGTTGCTTCGGATTGAAAACCCCACGAAATTTTCCAGATCTGAAACAAATGCCCCTGCAAGTGCTGATTCTCAGGCCAGATCTTACCCTCCAGGGCCTAGATCTGGCTTCAAACTAGGATCTCCTCTTCAGATCTGCAACCTGCAATGACAAAACAAACACCCAAAAACCAGCTAAATAATTACAATATTCACAGTTTGAAAGCTCTAAATAGCCATATTTGTCAGTATGCCACAGAAATATTTTTAGAATTTTAAATTTAGTATGAAGTGCTTCAGAAAACCCTTCATGCCTTCACCAGAAAAATTCTAATGATAAGCCCGGGATCAAAACCAATTGGGCTCTTCAGAAAATGCTTTTTTGGGAGTTGGTTGGTTCAACCGAGAACTTCCCCAAACACTCGATAATCTCGAAATCAAAATTTTCCTGCACAACTTAATTCAACCATTAACATAGAGGGAGAAAACGACAGAGAAATTCAGATCTAATGGAGATACCTGCCATTATATTCAGAAATTAAGCCATCATTCAAATCCTAGTGATCAAACAAGATACTTGTGTTTAAATCAATGTTCAATAAGCTAACATCAATGGCTGAAAGTAAATCTATGCAAGAAAATAAAATATCTTACAACATTTTCCCGAAGAGTAACACTAGCAGAGATTAACCCCAAAGTCTTTACTTATTTGCACATGAAAAATGATTACAAGAGAGCTTTCTTTGGCACACGACTCCAAGATCCAATCATCTCAAATGACAACTGACCCCCTATTTAAAGAAAAATTTCCCAATGGCTAGTTCGAGTGATCCTTGTCAAAGCGATCTCGACCGTCTATGAAGATCAAAATATCTTTTAATCTCATCCATCGAAATTAAAATAATAAGGAAATTCGAAATTATCATTTATATGCATTTTAATTAATTCAAAAAATTAATTTTTGAATTAATTTCCTCAAAATTTTGACTTTGACTTAACCCTAGGGACCAAGGGCATAAAATTTAGCAAAATAATCATTTAACCTTAGTCCCTGGACCTCTTAAAATTTAATTTTTTAAAGGACCCTCGAATTTAGTGTTTGGAAAAAAATAAAATTACCTAGAATCTAGGACTTATGAGGGGATAAATTATTTTTCTAACCCTCAAGACACTTTACATCATGATTTTTACATTTTTACATCTCAAGGGGGAAAACCCATTTGACATAGACCCTCATAGACTACCAAGTTCTGCGACACAAATATAATCTAGCAGATCAAGCAATTTGTAATCAAATAATCTAACCAAATAGTTAGGATTATTCCCAAATCACTTTTACATAGACTCGACTTAGCACATTAGGACTCCCCTAACATTCTAATGATAAAATCCATTCCGACTTTGGGGTAAGGCTGAAGGAAAACTCTGTCAATCATAGATCGGTGAGACAAAAAATCTTCCAAAATGTAAATCATCATCAGAAAATTAGGTTTACCTAGGCAAATACATACATGACACAGATCTGTTGAGATTATTTACACATTTACTCATGCAAACTAGGTTTACAACATAACATGATCAAGGCACGGACACGTCGATCAAGTGCTACCCCTTTGCGAAAAACGGGGGTGTACTGCTATGGGTCGTTGACACGTAGTGGTCAACATCTGGCTCTACTTGGGGACACGTTGTTGCACTATAGGAATGTGAGAATCCAGAATCTGCATCCACGCAACACACAATAAAACATAAGTAGTGCCCATCCAAAAATCATCATATAACACTAAGCACAGGAAAGATATAAGCTCTTCATTTATTAATTATCTAGTAACATGAAAAGTAAATCTAATCCTAAAACAGAACCGAAAATGCTGAAAATAACAAGTAGGGTTAGAAATACAATACAGAGGATGCCCTATGGCATCAGATGTCATCTTTGAAGAACAGCTTGAGCATTTGGCCATTTGCAAATAAATCAAGTGGTTCGCCATCCAATCTGCTCAAGTGGAATGAGTTTTGTCCAATAATGTCACGAATGATGTACGGTCCCAGCGACAAACTGTCGAACTTCTTATGTTTTCCTGGTTTTTCATTCTTGCGATCCCAGAGAAGTACCATATCTCCAACCTGCAAAGATCTAGATTGAGAGGATTTATCAAAGCTTTTCTTAATGTTAGATTGACTTTTACATATAGTATCAAAAGTTGTCCTACGAGCTTCATCTAACTCCACAATCTGATCGATTCTATTTTGAACAACATCTTTATTAGTAGAAAAACGCTAAAGGCGCTGATAAGCTGGCAATTGCAGGTGCACATGTAAGGTTACATCCAAGCCATAAACCAATTCAAAGGGAGATTTACCAGTAGCTATTTTTTAGTGATCCTATCTGCCCATAAAGCATACTTGATCTTGCTATCCCATGATCTCTTATTATCTCCTACTATCTTCTTGATAATGGTTATGACATTTTTATTACTTGATTCAGCATGACCATTACCCTGAGGATAGTAATTTGATGAATGAGATAAGACAATGCCATACTTAAAACAAAAAGATGAAAATTCTGAAGAACTAAAAGCCTTGGCATTATCAGTAGTGATCTTAGCAGGGACACCAAATCTAGTAATGATATTATTTTCAATGAAATCCATAATGACCTTTCTAGTGGCATTCTTAGCAGGTATGGCTTCAACCCATTTAGTGAAATAATCAGTAGCAGTCAAAATCATGAGTAGCCATTATTAGAATTTTCATGAAACTTCCCGATGAAGTCTAGACCCCAATGCTGAAAAGGTGACTCCACAACGATAGGTTGTAAGGGCAGGGCAGCAAGCTTCTATTTCCCAATGAACAGTTGACAAGCTTGACAACTTCTAAGAAACTTATGCACATCAGAAAAAATTGAAGGCCAGTAATAACCAGCTCTTAGAATTTTGTGGGCAGTAGTTCTAGCAGCATAATGACCACCACAAAAATCCTGAATGAAACTCAGAAACTAATTTCTTGGACTCAATTTCATCAACACATCTAAGAACTATGCCCTCAGGATTTCTCCATCCAAGACCATCCTTCATGAGGCAATACTTAGTAGCCTTTAATCTAAGAGCCCTTTTCTTATGAGCAACTAAATGGTTAGGACATGTAAGATTTATCAAGTAATAAATAGTGTCCTTGTACCACTCATGATCTCTCAATCTCTGCAGCTCAGGCAAAGCTAGATCACTAAGACAAATCAAACCAAGAGCCTTTTCATTACCTTTGGTCATCATTTGAGCCAAGCCTTGGCCTTTGACTAGCTTGGTGGGTCTAATCTCTAAATCATATTCTTGTATTTTTGTGACCCACCTAGCACGAGTCCCTAAGCAATCAGTTTGAGTTAACATATCTTTAACAGCAGAAAGTGGGACAAAAGCAATGATTTTGGAATAACCCACATAAGTCTTGAAATGCTTAAGAGATTTGACTAAGGCATAGGCCTGCTTTTCCATGATATTGTATTTTAATTCAGAATTTTGAAACGCTCTACTCATGAAAGCAATAGGCTGCTCGTGACCATCCTTATTTTTCTGCAATAAAACACCAGCAATGGTATCTTCAGAAGCGAAAGAGAAAATCATGAAATCCTTAGAGTAATCAGGACTAATTAAAACAGGGGTTCTTGCAATAGCGCCTTTGATTTCCTGAAAAGCCCTTTTGTTGTCTTCTTGCCAAACAAATTTCACATCTTTCTTTAGAAGACCCTGAATAGGCTTAGCCACTTCTGCGTAATTTGGAATAAAATTCGTTTTTCCAAGAAAAGACTGAAGAGATTTGAGATTATGGGGGAGAGGAATCTTTTGGATTGCCTCAACTCTTTCAGGATCAATCTTGATTCCATCCTTAGAAATGATGTGACCAAGTAACTTCCCTTCAGTTACTCCAAAAACAGATTTAGCCGGATTTAAAGAAATCTCGTACTCTCTACATCTATCAAAAACTTGCCTAAGATGACTTATATGACTGATACCATCCTTAGAAAATACA
Source organism: Pinus taeda (assembly GCA_000404065.3). Lineage (NCBI taxonomy): Eukaryota > Viridiplantae > Streptophyta > Pinopsida > Pinales > Pinaceae > Pinus > Pinus taeda. The sequence continues at coordinate 25,540 of APFE030760247.1, read as the reverse complement.
GTAAGAGCATCCTGGTAAATTTCAATAAATTTCCCAATTAACCCCTTGAAAGCATAATCCATAGCCCTTTGAAATGTAGCCCCAGCATTGTTTAATCCAAACGGCATCCTAATGTATTCGAAAGTACCCCATGGTGTGGTGAATGTCGTTTTGTGACGATCTTCCTTCTTAACCCATACCTGATTATATCCAGAAAAGCCATCCAGCAATGACATCATTCCAGAACCAGTTACCCTTTGCAACATAGTCTCCATGTTTGGCAAAGGGTAATTATCTTTCTTACATGCTAGATTAAGGTTTCGAAAATCGACACAAAGCCTTATTGTACCGTTCTTTTTCCTAACGATCACCAGGTTGGAACACCATGTTGAATGCCTCGTTTGAGCAATAATTCTTGCTGCAAGCATCTTCGAAAGCTCCTTTTGAACCAAAGGGGCTAACTTAGGATTAATTTGCCTAAGCTTCTGACAAAAGGGTTTAGCATTTTCATCTTTCAAAGGGATAGTGTGTTCCATGACATCCTCCCTATAACCTTTCAACTGATCATAAGAAAACGCTAAAACATCCGGATATTCATGAAGTAAATTGGTTAACTTTTTTCTTTCTTCAACATTAGTACCCTTACCAATTTTAACAATCCTTGGAACCCTAGAAGTACCAATGTTTACTCGATGTATTTGCTTGGATCCATTTTATTTTCCTCTCTGAACTTTGTGGCATCATGCCGATCAAAGTGCTGCTCTAAAGAAACCACATTCCTAGGAGTAGGATTTATGATATCCTCGTGATCATCAAATCCATCCTCCTTAGAATCTATCTGAAAATTTTCAAACTCATCAAAATTATCAAGGAAACGAATCACTTGCTTTTCATCATTAAAGACTTGCCAATGCTCTGAGTTATCTGGAACAGAAGGTCTAAATATAACCTCCATTTTAATATTTTCTTCAATTAGCTCATCAAATAACTGCAAGGTAGAAGCAGCTACAGCAAGCTTATCCGCCGAACTATTTTGTTCTCTTGGGATTGCCTCAAGGTCAAGGGCATCAAAGTATTCCATAGTATCCCATACAGCATTTCTATAGTTCTTTAACCGTTGATTTTTACATGTAAATTTATTTTTAAGCTGCATGAAAATTAAGTCAGAATCTCCCTTAATGCTAAGCAACTTAATCCTTAAAGCCTTTGCCAACTCAAGACCCAACAACAAAGCTTCATATTCAGCGACGTTGTTGGTTGCTTCAAATTCCAATCGATAGGAAAACTTGAAAATATGACCAAGGGGTGACTTTAACACTATTCCTGCACCTTTACCATGCCTAGACGATGCACCATCAAAATACATGTACCAAACTTTATCATTGAGATCCCTAATCTTTTTATCAACCTTATCATCAAGAGGAACTATGAAATTAGACTTGATAGCATAATTCCCAATGTCGGATTGTTCTTTAATTATCTTGTTATGAGGTCTCTTAGGATCTTCAACATGGAATTTTCTCTCAGGCTCTCTATTAAGTCTCACAAAACCATCACCTCTAGGAGAGGGAATCATAGCATATGACCAATTCATTTGAATACTCCCTCCTAGATCAGAGGCCCATTTTCTAGATAAAAGCATACCCCAAGCATCAGGGACATCAACAACAACAATATCCATAACAATCATAATGTCGAGGTAAACTGATAAATGAACTTGTCAATCCTTGATCAGACCGTGAACTTCAATTTTCTTAGAATCCATGGCACATATATTGTAGTAAGGCCTAGAAACTCTTAAATTAAGTTGTTCCATGACTTTCTTGGTCATGACACAAGCTGACGCACCAAAATCCAGCATGCAATTATTCAATTTATATCCATTAACCATCAAGGTGATAAAGAAATGTTGATGATCCTTGTTATCTGAATCCAAACTTTGCAAATATATGGGAGCATTGTGATAATCAACCTTCGGGGCTTTCTGTTGAGAAACATTTGCTTGAGGACCTACAATAGCTTTTAGTAACTTAGCTCTTTGGGAAGGGATTTTCACAATCTCAGAGACAGGAACCCAGATTTTCGCATTATTAAACCAGCTTCCCAAATCGACATCTAATCCAGAGTTTGAACCTGGGTTAAAGGTTCGAGGGGGAATTTGATTCCCGCTCTGATCTTTATCCCTTCTCTGATAAGTTAAACCTTTATTTCTAGCAATTTCCATGATTTGCTCTAGAGAGGGTTTTTCGCCATATAACTTAGCCAAAATGTCATTTTCATTTTCAAGGTTATTTATACCAAAAGCTAACGAGGGATGCATAGCATCTTGACTATTTTCCTTAACCTCCATCCAAATGTTCATAGACAAAGGAAACTCTTTACCCACTATATTTATTTGATCACCCGCCCCAAACATTCCATTATCCAAAATTCTTCTAACGATGGGACAAGTAGCCTCCTCATGAAGAGCATCACAAACCCAACAGTAAGGCGAAGCATTATCGACCAAATTAGTAAGCGGATTAGGAGGTCTCTGCTCACTAGATTGACCCTTCTTTTGCCAATTATTATTTCTATTATTATTATTATTTCTGGGCTGGAAATTTTGCGTTTGCGCTCTTTCCATTTGGACCAACCTATTCTGCAAAGTAGCTATCTCCTTAGCATGGTTAGATGTTAATTTCGCTTAATTAATTTCCATGCTTTCGATCTTTTGGAGCAATTTCTGAATAAGCTCGCTATCAGGTTCTTGAACCTCTTTTCCTTTAGGTTCTTTCAATTTCGTTGAATGCCTATCAAAACCTGGGATTTCAAACTTCCCAGATGCTGCCTTATCCTTTTCAAGCTCTACGGCTAAGCTTGACAATCCCTATAATCAGGGAGTTTAGCACGTCTCAACTCATAAGAGGGCTCAGGGCTAAAGGCATCAATATAAAAATCTCAAAGAGATTTGTCGATAGGTTTATCATCTTGAGGTAATTCCTTAATAATATCATTAAACCTTTTGTTAAATTCTTCAACAGTTTCATTCTCTTTCTTTTTGATTATGCTAATAGCTTTCACGAGGTGTCTTCCTTCTCTCTTATCTCCATACTTTTCCTTAAAGGCATTAACAATCGATTGCAAGGAATCAAATGAATCCCAAGGCTTTTCTGTAAACCATTCTAAAGCATCGCCCCCCAAGGTCAGAACAAAAAGGGTCATTCTAACATCTTCATGATTAAAATCAGCAGCCCTTACATACTTACCCATCCATAAACTAAAAGCTTTCAGATGTGAATTAGCACTAACTGCGTTATTTCCCTGAAAGATAGGCAATTTATCCATCCCATGCTTTGGAATATCATTGGGATAACCTTGAATGTTAGAAAAATAGCAAGAGGCAAATATATCCATGATGCCGTGCTCGATCGGGCTAGTAAAAAGGAAATGGATATCAGATAAGGCTTCTTGTCTGAGATTAAAAAGAAGTGTACGAGAAGAGAGTTTGTGTGATCGCACTTTGAGAGCCCTTTCAGGATCAGGAGCAAGATTAAGCAAACTACTTGGATGCCTTCTAGTATACACTCTTACAGAGGATAAATGAAGTGGAGTCGCCACCCGGACAGAAAGTGAAACACGGAAAAACTCGAAAGGAAGGAGCTAAGGACAGGAAAGAAGGAGAGAAAACAAACGAGAGGAATGTCAAGAAGACCAAGGACAGAAAAAACTCTATCCCTAGCAACGGCGCCAAAAAATGTTGTCACACAGAGTGTCTAAGCATAGCGACAACGCTCAGACTAGGGGTTGTCACCCTGATCCCCGATCTCTCCGTTTAAGTCGTCTCCCTAAGCTAAGGGGGGTAGACCCTATGGGATAAAAGAAGACCAACTGGTAATCAGCTGGCTTGGGAGACACAGCGAGGGAAACAAGCACCTAATTGATTTTAAAACTTGATTAGATCTTTAAATGTTTAGTACCAGTGCCTTTGCTAGATGAAGTGGAAATCGAATAATTGATTCGCTGCTTAGGAAATATAAATACGAACAAATCTTTCAACAATTGCTTGAAAATATTTACTGAAATGTCTAGCATACGATGAGCATTAAAACATTCAAGCAACCACGATCAATTTTAATAACTTAGCAAAGCTCCAGTAATTAAATTTTCAAAGGATAGAATACCTTGAATGACCACAAAATGCTAACCAGTTCATAAAATGAAACACCACTTTCAGATAGCTAATCTTCAGATAAAATCGAAGCACATTTAGCTATGGTAAAATGATAAAATACTAATACCACAAAAATACATCAAAAGGAATTGTCAATTTTTAATTAGTCTTTTTTAAAAAAAAAAAAAAAAATTATATATATATATATATATAAGAAATTTAAAATAAAACTAAACTAAACTAAAACTAAAAGACTAAAAGCTAAGCTAAAAGAAATCAAAATAAAAAAACACACCTAATCTATATATATATATATATAATATATAACAAAAACAAAAAAAATATATAATCTAAATCCTAACTATATAAAACTTAAAACTAAATCCAAATCAAATGAAAAACTAATGAACATATATGATTAACCCTAGCTACAAACATTAAAAAGAATTTGAAATCGTGTTATGTTGTGCATCTGCAGGTTAGACAGCGGCAGACAACTCGAGCTTGGAAGCGAGATTGCAGGTTCGATGGAGTTGGTTGCGTGGCTGCGTGAAGATAGAGACTACGGGGGTTTCGAATTTGTTGGCAGCGGAATGGAGGGACTACGTAGAGGAGATGGACAGCAGCAGTAGAACAAGAAGGAGCAGCGTAAGAATGGTGATAGGAACTCAAGGAGGGGGCCGCTGAACTGAGCAGCACAAGTAGGCTGGAGCCGCAGAGAGAAAGCAGTGCGTTGATGAATGATGGGAGCGTGAATGAGTTCGGTGGGTGTAGGGATACGCAGGAGAGAGGTTTCAAAAGCTGTGTGAAGAGATTTCTGGACGGACGCAAGGATGGCTTGAGCTCAACAGACAGTAAAAAATGGGAAGACCAAGGGTTGATGAGGCAATTTCGCAATGGAAAGAGCACATGGGAGGGGAGGTGGAGGGATATGGATGTTGCAGGGTGAGAAATGAGGGGTATGGCCAACGGATGTGCAGTGTAAGAAGGATTGATGGCTGCTACGGATAGGGCTATAAAGATGACGCAGATGGATAGCCGTAAAAGGAGGATGTTGCAGCGTAAGGGTGGAGCAGAGATGCATTTGGATGGCAGAGTTGCAGCTTGAAGGACGCAGATCCAAAGGTTTGGGCAGCTTACAACTAGAAAGAAAAAAAATTCGAAAAAAAAAATTTCTGAAAAATGAAACCCCGAGCAGCAGCAAACAAATGGCTTGGAAAACCTTGAACCTCTTCAGAAAACTTAATTTAGAGATCAGCTACTTCAGATTGAAAACCCCACGAAATTTTCCAGATCTGAACAAATGCCCCTGCAAGAGCTGATTCTCAGGCCAGATCTTACCCTCCAGGGCCTAGATCTGGCTTCAAACTAGGATCTCCTCTTCAGATCTGCAACCTGCAATGACAAAACAAACACCTAGAAACAATATATGCAAGGATCGTACTAAAAACCCAAAAACCAGCGAAATAATTACAATACTCACAGTTTGAAAGCTCTAAATAGCCATATTTGTCAGTATGCCACAGAAATGTTTTTAGAGTTTTAAATTTAGTATGAAGTTCTTCAGAAAACCCTTCATGCATTCACCAGAAAAAATTCTAATGATAAGCCCGGGATCAAAACCAACTAGGCTCTTCAGAAAATGATTTTTCAGGAGTTGGCTGGTTCAGCCGAGAACTTCCCCAAACGCCCGATAATCTCGAAATCAAGATTTTCCTACACAACTTAATTCAACCATTAACATAGAAGGAGAAAACAACAAAGAAATTTAGATCTAATGGAGATACCTGCCATTATATTCAAAAATTAAGCCATCATTCAAACCCTAGTGATCAAAGTTTCAAACAAGATACCTGTGTTTAAATCAATATTCAATAAACTAACATCAATGGCTGAAAGTAAATCTATGCAAGAAAATAAAACATCTTACAACATTTTCCCGAAGAGTAACACCAGCAGAGATGAACCCCAAAGTCTTTCTTTATTTGCACATGAAAAACGATTACAAGAGAGCTTTTTTTGGCATACGACTCCGAGATCCAATCATCTCAAATGACAACTGACCCCCTATTTAAAGAAAAAATTCCCAACGGCTAGTTCAAGTGATGCTTGTCAAAGCGATCTCGACCGCCGATGAAGATCAAAATATCTTTTAATCTCATCTATCGAAATTAAAATAATGAGCAAATTCGAAATTATCATTTAAATGCATTTTAATTAATTCAAAATTTTAATTTTTGAATTAATTTCCTCAAAATTTTGACTTTGACTTAACCCTAGGGACCAAGGGCATAAAATTTAGCAAAATAATCATTTAACCTTAGTCCCTGGACCTCTTAAAATTTAATTTTTTAAAGGACCCTCGAATTTAGCCTTTGGAAAAAAAAAAAATTACCTAGGACCTAGGACTTATGAGGGGATTTACATCATGATTTTTACATTTTTACATCTCAAAGAGGAAAACCCATTTGATATAGACCCTCATAGACTACCTAGTTCTGCGACACAAATATAATCTAGCAGATCAAGCAATTTGTAATAAAATAATCTAACCAAATAGTTAGGATTATTCCCAAATCACTTTTACATAGACTCAACTTAGCACACTAAGACTCCCCTAACATTCTAATGATAAAATCCATTCCGGCTTTGGGGTAAGGCTGAAGGAAAACTCTGCCAATCATAGATCGGTGAGAAAAAAAACCTTCCAGAATGTAAATCATCATCAGAAAATTAGGTTTACCTAGGCAAATACATACATGACACAGATCTGCTTAGATTAATTACACATTTACACATGCAGACTGGGTTTACAATATAACATGATCAAGGCACGGACACGTCGATCAAGCACTACCCCTTTGCGAAAAAAGAGGGTGTACTGCTATGGGTCGTTGACACGTAGTGGTCAACAGACCTGACTTTGGAGGAGCATGAAGTGTTGGACTATGTGCAAGGAAAAGTGGTGAAGCCTCTTTCAAATGCACCTGTTGCAACTTGCTAATAAGATGGAGTATAGAAAAGGTGAGGTCAAAGCTAAGAAAATTATAATTGACTTCATTTAAAAGCATTTGATTGCCTATATTTCTGATTTGGGAACTTATAAGAAAATGTATGATAAGTTGGTTGGGATGTTCAAAGTGAACAATGCAAGTCAAATTCTCTTTCTCAAGAACAAGTTGAAGAATATCAAGATGGATAAGGGGGAAACTATCCAATCCTACGTCATGAGAATAACTCAAATCAAGAATGACCTACTATCTATTGGAGAAGTTATTGCTGACAGGGAGCTCACTCGCATTGCTCTTGGAGGTCTTTCAATACCATGGGATATATTTGTCACCGTTATTCTCAACAATGACAGGATACCTGGTTTTGATGAGTTATTGGCTAGATGTACTCAAGAGGAAACAAGGATGATGGAGAGAGATAAATCCAACTATGGAAATGAACCTATTGCTTTCTTTGCACATGCAAAGAGGAAGAATTATGTTGGTCCAAGGAGATAGGGTCAAGGACCTAAGAAGGGATTCAAAGGAAGAGGCAAAGGAAAATTCTACAGTTGCAACAGGTTCAGCCACTATGCTAGAGAGTGTCCTCACAAGAAAAATCCTCCAAGGGATGACAATAACAACAACAACAACAACAATTACAAAAGAAATGGCAATCAAAGGAATAACGGGTATAACAACAAAGGAAAGAGGAATGCTCATGTTGCTCGAGAAGGAAATAGTCGACCTCCCAAGAGGACATGAAATGCCAGGTATGATTGAAATAATGTTGTAGAAAAACAAGATGAGTTCTATCTTATTTCTGCTCTATCTATAGCCTCTCCTTCAGATACTTTGGATCATTGGTTAATTGATAGTAGAGCCTCAAGGCACTTCACTGGATACAAGGAGGCCCTCTCAAATTTAGTTGAGAAGAAAACTAATCTAAAGATTATACTTGGAGATAATGCCAGCTACCCCGTGAAAGGGATAGGAACCATCACTCTTCACTCGAATTATGGTCAAACCATACATCTTCAGGAAGTGTTGTATGTGCATGATTTGAAAAAGAACTTGGTGTCTAATTCTGCAATGGAAGACAAAGGCTTCAACATAGCATTCATTAATGGAAAGGTACATATATGGCATAAAAACTCTAAAGATGCATTTTCCCTTGGATTTAGGGTTGATGGTCTCTATCAAGTTCGTGGAGGTCCTTTGAGAGCTTTGGCAAGTAATACTGCTCTTCAATGTGAATTATGGCACCGGAGATTTGCCCACTTACATTACAAAGCCTTACCTGGGTGTCACAAGGATGCTCGACTTTCATATGAATCATGAAGGAGTCTGTCAAGGTCATGCAGCTGGGAAACATACAAAGGGACCATTCCCTTCTAGTGAAAGCAAGACAATTGATACTCTTCAATTGGTCCATTCTGACTTGTTTGGTGCCTTGCTAATAACCTCATTAGGAGGATACACATATTATGCAATCTTTGTGGATGACTTCTCATGCAAAATATGGATTTATTTCTTGAAGAAGGATGAAGTGTTCAAATGGTTTCACTCTTTCAAAGCATTGGTGGAAAATCAATCAGGGAAGACGATCAAGACGTTATGGACTGATAATGGAACCGAATATGAATCCAATGAATTCAATGACTTTTGTAGAGAGGTTGGCATTAAGAGGGAGACAGTTGTTCCACACACTCCAGAGCAGAAAGGTGTTGTTGAAAGGAAAAATCGAACAATCATGGAAGCCACCTATGCCATGATCTATGATCAAGGTCTTCCGAAATTGTTGTGGGGAGAAGCTTCCAACACTGTTGTATATGTTCAAAATAGGAGCCCTCATCAAGCCTTGGATTTCAAGACACCCGAGGAAGTATTCATTGGTAAGAAACTTGATGTTTCTCATTTTAGAATCTTTGGTTGTCCCGTGTATTTTCATGTGCCTAAAGAGAAAAAGAATAAGTTGGAAGCTTCTGGGAAGAAAGGTGTATTCGTCAGATACAGTGAAAATTCAGAGGCATACAGAATATATGTACCTGGTCAAAGATATGTAGAAGTGAGTAGAGATGTTATCTTTGATGAAGACACTGCCCTCAAGAAAGCCAAAGATCTCCCCATCTCAAGGAAGGATGATGATGAAGCTGTTGAAAAACAAGAAGAACCTCCGACGTATGAGCCTATGCCCGATGTTGATGGCCCGCTGGATCCTCTTGATCCACCTCCTGGTGATTCCTCTACCTCAAAGAAAAGACCACTATGGCTCAAGGATACACTTGAAGATTCTGAAAAACATTCCACTCCAAGGGGAATGTTTCAAGAAAGTAAGAAGCCTAACGGGTATAAAGGGTACTTGGCTACCATGAGTACTATTATTCAAGCTGAACCTTGCACATTTGAAGAAGCTGTAAAATACCATGTATGGAAAGATGCAATGAATGAGGAATATGACTCAATCATGAGAATGATGTCTGGGAAGTGGTGCCTAAACCCAAGGACAAGTTTGTGGTCACTTCTAAATGGATCTACAAGATAAAACATGGAGCTTATGGAAGTGTTGAAAAGTAAAAGGCAAGGTTCGTAGCTCGTGGCTTCTCTCAAAAGGAATGAGTGGATTATGACGAAATATTTGCACCAATTGCTTGATATACCACTCTTTGATCTATAATTGCTCTCGCTGCAAATCAAGGATGGAGCCTTCATCAAATGGACATCAAGACTGCTTTCTTGCATGGCTCACTTAAGGAGGAAGTCTACTTGGAACAACCGCAGGGGTTTGAAGTACAAGATTGAAGGTTTCATGTATGTCAGTTGAAGAAAGCCCTCTATGGGTTAAAGCAAGCCCATAAGGCTTGGTATGAGAGAATTGATAACTATCTTATGAAGCTCGTATTTACAAAGGGTTATGCTAATCCAAACCTATACTTCAAGGTTGAAAAGGACATGCCACTTATTTTGGTCCTTTATGTTGATGGTCTCTTTCTAACTAGTACAAAGTCAAACCCTCTCATTATCAATGCAAGAGGGAGTTGACTTCCAAGTTCGAAATGAAGGACCTAGGATTGATGCATTACTTCTGAGGCCTCGAAGTTTGGGAAAAGCCATGCGAGATTTTCCTTTCTCAAGGGTAATACATTGTGAAGTTGTTAGAACTTAGAAAGATGTGGTATGGTGGAATGCAAGTCTATGTCTACTCTGATAGAACTACACTTCAAGAAGCTATGTGGAAGTGTTGTTTGTCCCGAATTGGCAAATCCTTCTGAATATAGACAACTTGTGGGGGCCCTGATGTTCTTGGTAAACTCCCAACCAGACATATGCTTCACTGTATATATAGCGTCAATTTATTGTTGAGCCTCATCACATACATTGGGTTGTTGCAAAGAATCTCTTAAGATATCTTCGTGGCACTATCAACTACAGGTTGAGATATACTGCCAAGAATTTGAGCCTACATGGATATTCTAGTGTTAACTGGGCTGACAGTGTGGTGAATAGAAAGAGCACATCAGGATGTTGCTTCTTTTTGGGATCTGCTTCAATTTCTTGGATGTACAGGAAGCAAAAATCAGTTGCTCTAATCACCGTCGAGCCGAATATATTGTAGCTAGTACGACATATTGTGAAGCTATTTGATTGAGGAAGCTCTTCAATGAGCTATTTGAGTATGTGCTGGATACCACTGTTATCTATTGTGGCAATCAAAGCGGGATTCGCCTTTCAGAGAATCTAGTGTTCCATGATCGCTCCAAGCATATTGAAATCAGGTACCACTTTATCCGAGATATGGTACAACGAGGAGCAATAAGGCTCCAACACATCATGACAGATGAACAGGTTGCGAACATCCTCATGAAGCCCTTCGGGAAGGTCAAGTTCTTAGCCTTCGAGAGAGATTTGGAGTCGTGGAAGGACTCTCACATGAGGGTCCCGCTTGAGTTGGGCATTGAGCTTTGGGAGCTCTTAGGGGCCTGGGGTACTTCTTGGAGCTATATGCAACCATAGGGTGAGTGGTTCACCTTTCCATATAGGTACGATGTGTACAGGGTGAGTGGTTCACCTTCTTCTATGATACCCCGTGATGATATATGTGAGCATACAGTGAGTGGTTCACCTTCTCTTACGGCATATGAGCAGGATGAGTGGTTCACCTTCTCCTGTGGATGCCCTAGCATACATCCTACCCTTGCAGTCTGGGACTGTTGGGAAGAACCTCTCATTTGGCCAATGTGTTGGGAAAAGTGGTTAGAGACCATAGTACTACAAATGGACGCATCATGTATTGTCGTACTCCCTATGTCTAGGATGCATGATGTTCAACAACTTGATCACTCAGGATCAAGTCCAATTGGGGTTCTATCCCTGGTTATGTGGACTGACTTTTGTCAGTGGAGGGTGTTAAGGTCTTGTGACTCACTCTCAATCAATCCTTCTTATTATCTATATCAATCTTCCGCAGAGACGAGACGAGATGCAGAGATAGTACATGATGATCAGGATGGCATGATGTGGAATTCTCCCTAGTTGAGAGGGAGTGTTAAGGTTGGCAACTAGGGATCAATTCCCTCAATTGGCAGCTCCTCTTTTGATGCCACTCTCCACCCTTGAAGAGCTCTTGATGACATCATTCATCATTAGGAATTTTGGATTTTTTGAATTCCTCCAAATGCTTCTTTTCCAGGTCGGCTCAGGTCAGGTCCCCTTCATGTTAGCTCATGGATGAAAAGACATGTCTTTTCACCCCATATCAACCATTATAAATATAGCATATGTCTTCCTCATTTTGGCACCTCATCACAACACATTCTCTCTCTTCTAATTGGTTCGTTCACATCTGTGGCAGCAGATTCTTCTCACGCGTGTGAAGGGTGGATTGGCCATCTTTGTTCTTCTGCATTGACCTTTCTGCAGTGACTTTTGACCAGCTTTGAACAAGGCTTATTTGGCACTATTTTGCTGCGATTTTTGTGGAGATATCTCTGTTTGGGCAGGCCGCACATTCTGGCATAGGAACCAAGGCTTTTGGTGAAGTTTAACCTGCGCTGACCATTGGGTTTGATCTCAGGTTGACCATAGAGTTGACTTTCTGGTTGACCAAGTTTAACTGCTCCTATGTTAACTGTTTTTTTTGCTTGACCTCCAAGGAAGGCCAAATTGCTTTGACCTTTACCGAGCTCTAGGAGGGCACATTTCACACTGCATTGACCACTGTTGACTTTCTGTTTAGGGCTGTTTGACCACTGTTGACTGAGAGCAGAATTGCAGATTTTGATTGGGCTATTTATTTGACAAAGGGCAGTGCCTTTGGATCATCTATCATTGGACATTATTGGACTCTCTCTCTCTGCTGAACATTTGATATTTGATATAAGAAGAATTGATCGAGGGTTTTCCCCATCTTAGGGTTTTTCCCTGGCTTGAGCCAAATTCTTGTGTTCTCTTGTTTTGGCTTGTCTTCTGCGTTTTATTGTTCATAATCTATCTACAATTACTGTCAATGTGAATTAATGGTTTATGTGATTGCTATTGGACATTAAAGTGAAATTGATATTGGGCTAATAAAAGGACATTGAAGTAATTGTTGCAAGCATAGAACATACCATTATTATCCAAAATTAACAGATGCCAACAGGTAGCAAAAGAAAAATGGGAAGATTGGAGAAGACGTTTAGCTGAAGAATAAAACATAAAATGGGAATATTGGAGAAGACCTTTTTCTGAAGGATAAAGGATGGCATGAATTTACAGAGCTAAAGTTAAGTAGCAGAAATGAATTCAAAATGAGGTTGGATGAACTAATAAGCGGGTAGGAAGAGCATAAAGATTTTGAGGGAAACAAAGTCTTTGAAAGAAGGCTTGAAAAAAATGATGGAAACCAAAATAGAAGATTGCTCAGCAAAGTTAGAATATCTGAAGAGACGTGGATTCCATGCTTTCTGAAACAATGTTATTCATAGCAAAAAAGTTGAAAGAAACACTCTTGGAAGTAAAGAAAAAAATGGAAGGTGGGATGTCACAGAAAGTGATACGCACTCGGAAAAAAAATGGAGTCCAGTCAAGAAGGTTTACGGTCAAACGATAGTAAATGTAGAATGGATAAACAACAGTGGATGGTTTAGTAAAAGAAAAGATCGGTAAGAGAATATCCATGCATAATAATTTCGATACTACTTCGAGGATGATTTGAGTCAAATAATATATTTGTATGCAATATTCAGAGTTTATAGATCTTTTGAAAGTGAATAAGACCATTTAAAGTTAAGTTGAACAAGCTTGTGCATACTTTTTCAGGCAAAAAAAAGGCTCAAGGGAGTATCAGCAAAGAACAGGACCTAATAAAAGATAATAGTAGTAGTGCTTTGAAGAAATAGATGCAACACTTTCAAACTGAAAGTTGACAAGGAAGAATTTAGGAAAGAAATCGAATTAGAAATGGATACCCTCAAGTCTAGAGTATCTTAACATTAAAAGAAGAGACAAAATAAGAGTGGAGAATTTCCTAGAAAACTATGCAAGAGAATGAGATTTACAGGAAAACAGGACATGAAGCCTTGAAAACATGACTATTACAGAATTCCCAAAAAAACCATCCCTATAAAATGTCCCATTTTAATATGGAGCGAGTTGGGATTCATCCCTATCAATTGCATTCTATAACAAAATCTTGAACGCCTCGTCACCTTGAGCATTCTGCAAATAGCCCGCAATCAAAGTAATACGGGTAGTCAGGCATCTTTCAGATGTTTTGTCAAACACTTGGCATGCAATATTTAAAACCTATCCATATTTATGAAGGCAGTTTATATGAAAATATCCAACACAATCCCAGCACTTATAATACAATCACCAATCTCCTTGAATTGCTCCACAGATGAAAGGCCTCTGCATGCCTTGAGAATACACGGGAATGTGAAATTGTCAGGTTGCAGGATTTCATTCTATATTTGGTGATACTATGCCAAAACTTCATGATACATCTCATTCCTTACAAGCCTAATAGTAATATCGCTCCATAAAACAACTGATGTACATGAGGAATAGCGCAGGCTGGAAACGTGCCCGCAAGTTTAGTGGTTGAAAACAGATCTTGATTAACTCCACAGCTGAGCATTTGGTAATAAAGCTGCCTACCTTCAGTAGCGGAAGACAAATCTTGATCAGCTCCATTACTGAGAGAGTTGCCCGCAACAACTAAGCGTAGGCAGATGACTAGTAGAATGCATATTTTGTTCACAGGCAGCATAAAAACCAGGGATGTCTATTAACCTGCGGTTTAACATGGGTTGGTAAGGATGCCACATAATGCACAAATTATAGGCAATTTAAAGATATGGACTTCGAAAGTTATTGATGACGAGGATAATATTTGTTGTTACATGTATATTTTCGAAATATTGTAAATAGATGCGTATGTTTTAAAACTGGAAAGGAGTATTCAAATTAAATATTGAAGATATATTTAATAGTTTTTTTTTTTTTTTTTAACATTCCAGGTTTAATGGCTTTTCCGTATTATAAAGTATCATGTTAAGACTTAAATTTAAAAGTATAATGTTAACACCTAAATTTAAAATTCAAATCCCTGCGAATGCAACTTCAAAAAAAATAAAAAAATCCGAATAACATATAAGTCGAAAACAGCAAAACTCACAGTTAACATCTGCATAACATAAAAATCGAAAAAAGCAAAACTCACAGTTAACGCAGAGGTAAGCTTTAATGGATGGCGATGATTGTCCAACGCCTTCAAGGAAAATACCGTCGAAATGTGTCGTACTTCGCGCCGAGGAGACCCTGCGCAATAGAAGGCTAATTCATTCAAATATAGAATGCAAAGAATTGTCACCCCATGGAAGTTCATAAACAGCAGAATTTCTTGCACCGATTCGATCGCAAGACCAACCCCATGGAAAATCCCGTGACCATAATACATTATCAGAAAACTTAAAACTGGAGACAGTAGGTTTTCAAAAGATCCAGTGTAAAAATGATGCGGAAGTAAATTTTATTGAGGAGGTTTTTATTTTATTGTAATCTAAATTTTATGAGTTTTTGTTTTAGGTTGATAGGTAATGTATAGCCATCGGATTGGGAGGGTTTAATGATAATTTCTTTACAGTGACAACAAGACACGATTATGTTGAATAATCTTGGAAAAAGGTTCTATGTAATGTTGTGTGCGGTTTTTCAATTTTGATTAAAAAAAAAAATGTTTATTTTGGTTTCTAAAATTTTAATTTAATTATTTATAATTAATCAGTGATGAATGGTAAAAATTAATGTCAATATAATATTCTTAATAATTTATACAAGTTTAAATTTATTTTTAAAATAGTTATATTTTTTTAGATTAAGAATTTTTAGGGTAAAAATCATGTATCATGTTGAATCTCGAAATTGATCGCGCGCACGCCCTACTCTGCCTCTACTAGGTCAAACAACCGTGTGTTTGCCTTGGCCTTCGGCTCTCTGCCATGGCCCCTCCGGACGCTTCACCGGAGGTGGCTGATCCCCAACAAGCTTTTTCAGATCTAGTAAAATTTTTGCCTCCGCAGCGCCCTCGTTCAGCGATTTCCAAGTTCGTCAAAAAACTAGATGTTCTTCAAGAAGTCAATCTTCCCCCAACCCTTCCCCGTATGGCTGCCCTTTCTTTAGTAGAAAGAGGTCTCATTGGTCAATTCATGGGTCTCTGGCCATCACCGAAAACTGTGCAAAGATGGGTCGAAAGAAATTGGTCTGATAAAATTCAAGGCAAAATATCCATTAGATTTTGCGAGAAATGTTACTTTACCTTTCATTTGAATCTAGAGAAGACAAGGACCTAATCTTTAGAAATGGCCCTTATTTCATGGATTCCATAGGCCTGTATCTCAATAAATGGACTCGAGATTTTGACCCAGAACTGGACATTCCTAGTGTTATCGCTCCCTCATCTCCCCCTCCATTGCTAGGGAGATGAATTGGTTCGAGCAATCGGGAACGCAGTTGGCAAATTCATTGATCACAGCGAGCCAAAAGATAATATGCAAGCCTGTGCACGCATATGTGTTGAAGTTGATCTAGGCAAAGGCCTTCCAAAAGCCATCAAACTCAAAGTGGATGACTGGAGTCATATTCAGCAGCTGGATTACGAGTAGATCCCATTCAAATGTAAGGTATGTCATGGATATGGCCATTTTGCCAATCGTTGTACTAAACTTGTTGATGTTGAGAATGATTCACAAGAAGATCAATGGGAAACGGTTAAGAAAAAGAAGATGGCCCCCATGGCCAAAGCTCTTCCTAAAGCTGGCCCTCCACCTCACAATGCAGCTTGCCCCTCCTCTCCCTCCTCCTCCAACTCTTCCCTCCCCCCCCTCTCATCTTCCTCCCCTCCCTTCATCCAATCCTTTTCCTGTCCTCTCCCCCCTCCCCCCCCCCCGAAATCTCCCCCCTGAATATTACCCCCCCTCCTTTGGTCCAATCCGATGCCCTCAAAACCTCTCTTTCTCCGTTTATCTCCTCCCATCCTTCCCTTGATCATCCTCCTATTAGGCATACCAGGAGTTACTCAAAAGAACATGGAGCAACCAGTGACTCTCATAAAAAACTTGGGTCGGGTAGAAAATATGCTAAGCAACAGAGAGATGAGAATGCTCAGAAAGATATAGCCATGGGCACTCAAAATCCTATAGAATCCTATATTCTAGGGCAATATGATAAAGAAACAACCCACAAGGATCAAGGGGGGCGAGCACCTCTCCGTACCCCACATACCCAATGATGAAATTTCTTTCTTGGAATAGTAAGGGACTAGGACACCCCTCTAAAATAGTTGCCCTAAAAGATCCTATTCATGGTGAGAAACTAGAAATCCTTTTGTTATAGGAAACAAAAAAGGGTCAGAGAGAAATTATTAGAATTATTAATCAGTAGAAGCAGTACAATGGCAGCATTAGTGAATCAAGGGGCGCCACCGGAGGAATCGCAACTCTCTAGAACCACAACATCTGGAATCATATAACGGACATTGTTAACTAGCATTGGATAAAAACCATTCTAGAAAACAGAACAGATAGACAAATTATAGTCATCTATAATATCTATGTTCCTAATCACTACAGAGACAATGAGCGTTGTTGGGATGATCTCAAGGCCAACATAGATGCAGAAGAAAGTAATAATATTATTTTTGGGGGAGATCTCAACCTTATTCTCTATTCCAATGAGAAAAGAGGTGGTAGTTTCTCCCCTGATCCTTTCAGAGTTCACCTAGAAAACATCATGCAAGATCATGATCTCATCGATGTTGTTCCAAAAAATCGAAGGTATACTTGGAGCAATCGCAGGTTGGGTAAAGGCAACATTATGGAAAGGCCTGATAGAATCTTAGTAAATGTCACGTTTCTCTCCTCCTTCTCTGCAAGATATGCCTCCATCCTTCCTTTCTCAGCCTCTGATCATTACCCTATAACTCTTACTCTGGAAACCCACTGTCCTCTTGGACCCATTCCCTTTAAGTATAGTTCTCTGTGGAACTGCATTCCAGTTGTCGAAGAGATCATTCAAAACACATGTTGCCAGCACGTTTAAGGGTCCCTTGGGTACATTTGGGAAACCAAGCTAAGAAAGACCAAACAGGTTTTAAAGGATTGGGCAAAAAATTGCTATAAGGAACCCGAGAAGACCAAAAAAGAGATAAAGAGCAAACTTGACTATATCCATAGAATAACAGAGGAACATGGCCTCTCACAGGGGAACAAAGACCAGGAGAGCGGTCTCTACTCCCAACTGTGTCATGCAAACAGAGAGGAGGAACTTAAATGGAGGATAAAATCGAGGCAACTATGGCTGCAAGGGGGAGATAAGAACTCTGCTTTCTTTCATAAGCAGGCTACTCTCCAAAAAATAAGGAATAATGTAAACTCTATTTTGGATGCATATGGCAACCATCAAAACACCCAAGGTGCTATTCAAAAGGCAGCCACAGATCACTACAAAGCTCTCAAAATCGAAACAAAAGAAGAGGAAGATTAT
The DNA here is from genome assembly GCA_000404065.3 of Pinus taeda. Lineage (NCBI taxonomy): Eukaryota > Viridiplantae > Streptophyta > Pinopsida > Pinales > Pinaceae > Pinus > Pinus taeda. The sequence continues at coordinate 7,393 of APFE030760247.1, read as the reverse complement.
ACAGATTTGTTGCAATATCTCCCCATCGAGATCAGCAAGAAAATGAATGACAATTTGAACAAGGAGATCGACGAGGAAGAAATAAGAAGAACTATTTGGACCCTCCAACCTGACAAAGCTTCAAGCCCAGATGGTTTCCCTGTCTACTTCTTTCGAGCTTATTGAGGAATAATAAAAAAAGATCTAACCAAAATGATAAAATGGGCCCAACGCAAGGGCAAAATTGGAAGCTTCACCAATGCCACCCACCTTGCCCTCATTCCCAAAGAAAATCGACCCTCTTCCTTTGCTCACTTTCGACCCATCTCCCTGCAATTCCTCTTACAAAATCCTGACCAAAATCCTTGCTTCTCGCCTCAAACCCCTCCTCCCTTCCCTCATTTCTGAAAACCAAGGGGGTTTCTTAGCCAATAGACAAATTTCTGATTCTATCCTCCTTGTCCAAGAAGCTATCCATTCGAGCCAGTCTAGAAAAGAGAAAGGGTTTATTCTTAAACTTGATCTGGCTAATGCCTTCGACAGAGTAAGGCACTCTTTCCTCATGGTTGTTCTAAAGAAAATGGGGTTTGATGTGTCGTTCCTGAACCTCATCAAAGCTTGCATTTCTGGCCCCTGGATCTCTTCTCTTGTTAATGGCAGACCTGGAAATGCTTTCCAATATCTCGAGGTCTAAGACAAGGGTGCCCTCTCTCTCCTTATCTTTTCATTTTAATGGCTGAATCCTTTAGCAAAGCTTTGGACTTCAATCGGAGGGTCGGCCTCATCACAGGCATCAAATATGGAAATGGGGTAAAGCATATAAATCACTCTCAATTTGCTGATGATACTTCGCTAATTGAAGGAGCTTCCAATATAATAGCCTAGCGCTTCAAAGATCTTTTAGATAAATATATGCGATACTTTGGAGGAATGGTTAATCAGTTGAAAAGCTATGTTTATGGATGGAATACTTCAGCTCAAGTCCTTCACAATATCACCAATACCTTTGGAGTTTCTTGCAATTATGATTGGACACATTTCACTTATCTGGGCATGCCAGTGAGTGCTGGTCCATTAAAGGCAGAAGTATGGGATACTATAATTGACAAAATGAAAAGGAAAGTGCGGCAATGGCGTTCCATCTGGCTCAATCCAGCAGGTTGCCTAGTTCTCTTAAAATCAGGTATTTCCTCTCTGCCCTTATATCAATTCACCCTCCTTCAAGCTTATGACTCTTTTCATCATAAAATGGAAATCATCCTCTGCCAATTCCTTTGGCAAGGAGGGAAAAATGACAAAAAGAAGTTCAATTTGGTTAGTTGGAAGCAGGTCATTCAATCCCAAGATCGAGGAGGCCTCAGAATCAAATCCCCCAAGTTCCTCAATCTTGCATTTGGTGGCAAGATTGCTTGGAGACTTATCACCGACCTTTCTGCTTGGTGGAAAAGGGTGTTGGAAGCTAAATATTTAAATTTCCCAAGGCAGCACCTTCTTGACCACGACATTCCTAATAGAGACTGCTCCAAAATTTGTAGATTGTGCAAGAAAGCAATCCCCTTTATGGCTCATAACATATCTAAAGTTCCCAAGGGAGGTGCTAACATTAAAATAGGAACTGATAAAATTATGGGACAACAACCTATAAATAGCCAAGTTGGAGTTGATCAAATCCTCTCTTTTTTCGACAACATAGGCATTCAACACCTGGATTAGATTTCCCAGTGGAACCCCCAAACCCAATTATGGACAGGTTGGACTTTTCCAGTCATTCCCATTGATCTCAAGGCAAGCTTCTCTGTTCTCCAAGCCCATCTTCACAGCATAGCTCCTATAAAAAAGAATGACTTAGATGGCTTCCGCTGGGATCCATCTGGATCCAATTATACAATTCAAGCTGCTCACCAGTACATTTGCAACAATAATCATCCCACACCCATTTCGACTCATTGGAAAACTGTCTGGAAATCTGAGGCCCTTCCTAAAATTAAATTCTTCCTTTGGACTCTCCTTAAGGGGAAAATCCTCACCTCTAAAAATTTGCAAAAATGAGGAATTAGTGGCCCTTTTCATTGCCCTAATTGTCAAGTTGCTGAAGAATCCATTCAGCATCTCTTCATTGCCTGCCACCCTTTGCTACCACCTATTGGAGAGAAATATCCTTCGCCGACCATATTCCTTGGAACTCTCAGAATTCCATAGGAGAAGTTTTGCATCAATGGAAGAAGAATTATCCATGGCAGCGTAAGAAGAATAACATAGTTAAAAGGGCATGGGATACCCTTCCCTATTCTTTGTTATGGAACATTTGGCTGGCTAGAAACCACGGGGTATTCAAAGATAAGGAAACGATCATAAGAAAACTCTGCAACAAGGCAAAGAGCCTCACTCTAGAAACTATCTCTGCAAAAACCAAAGGAATATTGATATCACTGGCCTCAATGTCGAAGAGAGGAACTTCATTGGTTATTTGCTGGATAAAAACAACAGTAACCAAAATGGGAATATCACCAACAACATGCACAACAATGCTAGCCATAACTGGAAAATAAGATTAAAAGAAGAAGAGTTCTCAACTTGGCTCAAAAATTGCAACATCTATTATCTCTTTTTTGATGGTGCTTCCAAATCTAATCCTAGAATTGCAGGAGTAGGAGGAGTCATATTCAACGCCAATGGGGAACGCTTTGTTACTTATGAATGGGGGCTTGACCCCATCTCCAATAATAGGGCTGAAGCTCTGGCTCTATATCAGGGGCTTGTCCAGCTCCACAAAATTGGCATAGATACAGCATTGATATTTGGTGACTCGGCTGTAGTCATCAGTTTAATGGCTCATCATAGAAAGTCTCCCAATGTTCTTCTTCAACAAACCATTAGCCGTTGCCAAATTCTCGGTCAATCAATGACAGATTTGCGATTTTTCCACATCCTCCACACACTCAACAAAGAGGCCGACTTCCATGCCAACAGAGCCTGCGGCAGACCCTTGGGTAATCTTTTTTGCAATGCAGTTGAATCTCATAAATATCTACCATGACTAAAATCATTTTCTATATCAGTCAGATCTGCAGTAACTCTGATGACTTTGAAATTTGCGCCTTGTCTAGAATTTCTCAGATCCTCACCTCTACCAAACTCTGTCTTGAGATCCAGCATCACCTTGAATATCCCATCAAATCGCTGGCAATGATCTGCTCAACCGTCTTTTGCCTTGTCACCCATCCCTCCCTGTCTCGTCCTTCCCTCTCCCGTGATTTCCCTCGTCTCTTCTCTGCTTCTCCCTTCATTCCCCTGCCAGGCCCTCTGCTCATCCCTTCCTTCTTATATGCCCCTTCCTCCCTTCATTCTCGCATCATGTCCTCTTCTCATGCTGAGATCAGTCCTGTCGCCCCTCTTTCACGCTCTGAGTTACCCTCCCTGCTTTTGCCCATTCTTCCTGCCTGCTCTAAGTCTCAATGCTGGTTTGAGCCACCCCCTTTATCTCTGTTTTCCCTTCCCTACTTCATGGATTTATCAGTTCCCGTTTCAAGCTTCCAAGTCAAGTATTTTCAGCATTATTCAGCTTCTAAGTACCCACAACGCTCCAATCATCATCTTCAGTCTACAGCAATGGCAAGAAGTGAAGATTGTTTCCATTGCGCCGACCTTCAGGCTGAGTTGGAACAAATTCGTGCCCATCAGAAATTCTGGATGCCAAGATCGACAATCATGCCCGACTCATCAGTGACAAGTATGAAGTTGACCTCAACCTGTTCCTCCATAGAATTTCTTCGCTCCAAGAGTAGTTCAACGATCTCTCCAACAAGTGTAGTCACGCACAGGAATCCATCGAAATCCTGAAGTTTATGATGGAAAATAAAAATGCAGTTCATACTAGCTCTTCAAGCATCAAGAATGTTGATGTTGATAACAAGCCTGAAGAATCTACAGCTCAACAGATCACCCATATCAACATAGACTGAGCATGCCTTGTAAATCTTGTTTTCTGTTGTTTCAGTTCATTAGAATCTACATTTATCTAGGTTTTTTAGAAGTCAGAAAAAGGCAGGAACAAAGAGAAATTTTGTCTACCCCATAGCATCTCCTCTCTTTGCTTTCCTGGCATAAAGCTTTGTAACACAGGAGTTCAGCCTCCTCAAACTTTTTTGGAATATAAAACAGCGCCCGATTATGTTAAAAAAAAAATCATGTATCATGTTAGTTTTCAATATATATACATGTTTAATCTATATATTATTTTCTTTTTACCGTTGATAATAATTATTGTTATTTTAAATAAAATTATAATTCAGTTAATTTTTATGATTTTTTAAATTTTAGCGACTTAAGATGTATAATGAAATAATTATTTTCATACTTATTAGTCCCTACTTAGACATTGTTCTAGCAATTGATTTCTACTTTGACTGCTATTAGTTTAGCTTTAACTTATGCAAAACTTAATGTTAAACCTTACAAATAAACAACGTATATTTATTATAATTTAAAAAATTAATTTGTAACAATTGATTGGATAAAAAAATTGATGTCTTATTTGAGCCTTAATGTCATTGGTCTCAATATCTTCGATAAACTTTGCTAACTCTGAGATGGAATGCAACCTGCACATGATTGTGGATTTGAAGCCAAATATAAGGCAATCAAAGTCAGTGTTTCAACTGAAAGGGGTTGGTACGACAGTTGGATTTGCAAAATTACTTATGATAATAATAATAATAGTAATAGTTTTCTTAACTTGCCAAGTGTGTTGTGTTTTTCACTTCTAAGGGCAAGCCTCTAGTTTTACCATCATTTTAATTATGTTGTGTTTCATAAGAATAATGGTAACCAAATGTCATTGATGCATTGGCTTCGCCTACTTTTTTATCACCAATTAAAAAAAGATGTGATCCCACTTTAGGAGGTGCTCGGAGCTTGTCTTCTATAGTCAATAGTCCAATACATAGAATTTTTTAGAATTTTTTCTTTTATATCTCTATATATTATTAATAATAATGTGGTCATTTAACATAAGGCCCCTCCACTTCTACACTAGAAGGCCATCAACGAATGGGTCTGCAAATGCTATACAGATGTTGGCGGTGAATGTGAATCTTCGAGGAGCTTTGCAGGGCAATGAATAATTTTCGCCTTCCAGTGATGAAACTAAATCTAGTCTTCTCAATAGCATACTGCATAAAAATATTGTTCAAGTTGAGGTAACATGTGTGGTTGCAACTCAGAGAGAAGGTGAATCACATTTTTTTATATCTTTCATGATAGTCAGAAGGGTTCATGGAGATGGTAACGAAGAGGGAGGGGGCCTAGTTAGCCACATTGAGAAGGATAAGGAATATAAAATTGCAATAAGGGTTTCCTCATAAAATTTGGTAGTCACATTGTGTTGCAAATAACTTTTCTATAAATAGTGTACCATCTATGGGACTGATATATTGATGTAGTGTCCATGTGCATAGAAGTTTTCCATTAAATCTAAGTGTCAGAGACATCATCCATGTGAACTCACCAAATGATGTCATGTATATATGTATCTGTTACACCCCTATACTACTAGTGTAATCCCTTATTGTTATTAGTAAAACCCCCTTATTATATTGATGTACCCACATAGTGCCCATATTGTTACTATTGTGCCCCATAGAAGCCCACTACTGTTATTATTGTGCCCTTACATTATTATTGTTATGTCGGCTCTGATTTTGTTATGAGCCCTTAGACTCCTATATATAGAAAGGAGGTCTTTTCATTTGTATCATCCAAGAATTGTTCATTTATGTAATGTAAAGGAGGTTGCCCCCTCGAAGAGGCTTAATTCTAAGTCGTTGATCTATCTTTTCTATCTTTTCTTGAGCTGGTTTCATAACATTTGGTATCAGAGCTTTGGATTCTAGGGTTTCGCTGCTCCAAACAGGTCATTGTGGAATTTTCGCTATAAATTTTTTTCTGTGACGTTTCAGAAGTTGCAAAAAAAACCCATTTGAGAAGACTTGGCACTGAACTTTGGGTCTAAATTTTAGAGCGTTTCGCGAGATATTTTGGGAGATATGATCTGAGGAAGTTGGCCTTTTTGCAGAATCTTGAATTACACTCAAAACAGGTGACCTGGGGAAAACCGTCATAACTTTTTTTCTGAGCATCGGATTGAAATTTTGTAAGAAGGTACAAAAAGAGGACGGACTGTAGTTTGCATTTATATATTTTTTAGAGTAAAAGGTTGAAAAAGTGACACGTGGCACGTCGTACAAGTTCGCGCTACTGAATTAGTCTATAATCAGGTCACTGTGGGGGATTTGGCATAACTCTTCATTGGAGAATCCAATTGGAGTTAGACTGGTGGCATTGGAAAGAGGACACAGAGGACTACTACAGGTCATAGTTTCAGATCTTAAAGATTTGAAAGTACAAAGTTACAGTCATTTCAAGATTGAGCTCCTAAAATAGAGAAAAAGCAAGATGAAGAAGTTTGATGGCAAGGATCCGGTAAATTGGATACGTCAGATGGAGAAATACTTTGATCTACATGGTGTACCACTGTTACAAAAGGTATGTATTGCATCTTCATATTTAGAACGGGATCAATTTTTATGGTATAAAGGGCTTTGTTCTCGTAAAAAACTTGTTACGTGGTCAATTTTCACGTAGGAAATGATAGCACATTATGAGGATACAAAGAGCAACACCTTCTTTAGAGAAACACCACAACAATTGGAAAGAGTAAAAGGGCTTTGTGACATATTGGAAAGTAAAATTATGGCAACAAGGAAGTCTACCCCTCACAACTATAAAGATGGAAGTGTTGTTTCTCCTAGCCTTCCACAACCTACAAGGGTTACACCAAAACAATTGGAAGAAAAAAGAGAAAAAGGGCTTTGTTACAATTGTGATAGCAAATGCACTAAAGGTCATAAGTGTGTTGAGAAGAAATTATTTTACATAGAGTATGAAGAGGAGGAAGAAAAGGATCAAGAAACATTGAAAGAAGAGGATATATGCCAGGATCCAAACCCAAATATAGAAGAAATGAATCAGACCATATCTTGTAAAGCATTGGCAGGAATTACCACTCCTCAAACTATCAAGATAGAAGGACATATCAAGAAGAAAAAGGTGCAAGAAGTGAAAGATCACATCAATACAGAAGAAATGAATCCAACCATATCTTGTAATTCATTGGTCGAAATTACCACTCCTCAAACTATCAAGATAGAAGGACATCTCAAGAAGAAAAATGTTCAAGAAGTGAAAGATCACATCGAGTGTCAAGAAATGAATCCAACCATATCTTGTAAAGGATTGGAAGAAATTACCACTCCTAAAACTCTAGAGATAGAAGGAAATATCAAGAAGAAAAAGGTTCAAGCAGTGAAAGATCACATCGAGCATCAACGACAAGTTCTCCAACTTTTAAAGGATA
>APFE030760233.1:0-30097 GCA_000404065.3 Pinus taeda | reverse complement strand
TAATATATATATATATATATATATAACAAAGAGGAGAGATGTTAATCAAGCTACCAACTTTACGTCGTGTTATTTCGCATGTGCAAATGCAAACAATGTGCGAAATTCATGAAAAAGATATTCATATTACAAGATTTTTACACCTTGTTCGCTCTCACATGTTAAATACAATATTCAGATTGAATAATTATAGAAAAGCTCAATTCTTTTTCCCTAACGTGTCCAATATGCAATTAACGTGTCCAATATGCAATTAATACATTCAACTTGCGAAAGATATTGAAATCATCATAGTGGATACGTTAACTGAGGCTGTTAAGCATAAAAGGTATGAAGTCAAGATGGTCAATAGCATTAGGGAAAGTCCTGCTATATATATACATATTGCATTAATGTAAAAACTAGGGGGTGTTTGGATTAAAAGTAGTCTTCTCAATGACCTTGCCAAAAAAATTCTGAAGAATCTCTTGTGAAGTTTGGAAGATATTATAATTTTCTAAAATCAAGGTTAAAAATAGTATTATGCAAAATTTTCTTTTAATACTTTCATTCTTTTGTTACGGTTTCACTCTTAGAAGAGCTATTTTTTTTCTTCTTGGAATTTAAGAATAAAAGTGAAAAACATAATAAAACGAGAGTTATCAAGATTAAAAAATCAATCTAGTTTCATAGCTCTTCTCATATTAATATACCACTTTTTTGGTGAACAACAAAAGCTACCTTGTCACACAATATCAAAAGGTATGTACACAAAATATAAAACTATTTGTTTGACTTAATTTAACCATTTCTATCATACATTCTAACGCATTATTGCAAATTACTACTTTGCATTGAATGCACTACACTACCGAAACTATCCACTCACTAAACTACGTAATAGCTAAAAGATATAGTCAACATTTACATTCAACACCCTGGTTAATTATGGCTTCATATTCATTACAATTTTGAGTATAGACAATTCAAAACTTGCTTTGGCCTATGTCTTTGTAAAGATGTCTATCAACTAATTTTTGGAATCAAAAAACTAAAGATTGACCTGATGAGCTCTCAAATGGAGTGAAAATGGGTGTTAATTTCTTTATTGTTGTGGTGAAACACATATTTCGATAAAGTGCAGCAGTAGAATCATTTCCACATAAAATACAAATTAGCTCGTTTTATTTTTAGGCTCAAGATCTCTTATCAATCTTCTTAACCAAACTTGGTGGCATGTTGCTCTTGTTGTTGCTACATACTTTGATTCTGCTGTTGAAATGGAGACAATCGGTTGCTCCTTAGATGCCCATGAAATTATTCATATACCCAGGTGAAATCTATATGTAATCAAAAGTTCTTGCAAAATCACTATATGTACAACCAACAAGATGGTTGTAATTGTAATCAATATACACAATTCTATATTGTATTGTTCCTAAAAAACCAACAAGATGGTTCTAATTGTAACCAATATACATAATTCTATCTTGTATTGTTTCTGCAATATGCTTTAAAATCCCTTTTCCTTCTTTCCATTTTCATGAGTTCATAAACCTAGATATAAGGCTAACCAAATACATTGTGTTAGGTCTTGTTGTTGTGAGGTACATTGGGTTTCCTACTAGTTTCATATAGAAAGTGGAGTTGACTAGTTGACTATTTCCATCTTTGTTTAGGGTGGTTTCTAGGACAATTGTGTGTTTGGGAGCTTGCATTCAGTCATCACAAATATTGTCAAAATGTCTTTTGCATACCTTCTTTGACAAATGAAAATTCCATTTTCAGATTATTTAACTTTTATTCCTAGAAATACTTCATCCAATGAAGATTCACCATCTCAAATTCTTTTTCCATAGCTATTTGAAAATTTTTAAGCTGCAAATTTCCTTCTAAATCATATCATCAACATAAATGCAAAAAATCAAAATATTACCTTGCAAATCTATTTTTGTATGGAGAGTGGGTTCATTAGTGGTGTGTTTGAATCCTTTTTTATGAAAATAAGAATCAATTATGGTGTACCATGCTCTAATGGCTTGTTTCAACCATACAAAACCTTTTTTAACTTGTAAACTCTCATCTCTTGACCCTTGACTTCATATCTTGTAGGTTGATCTACATAAACTTTTTCCTTCAAATCCCATTTAAAACTGTTGATTTTCCATCCATTTGGTAAACTGGCCAATGATCATTTTCTATTATTGCCAATATTGTTTTGACAATATCCAACCTTGCGACTAGGCCAAAGGTTCATTCATAATACACTCCAAATTTATGTGTAAATCCTTTTGCTACCAATCTATGGTTATGCTTTTCAATTTGTCCCTTCTCATTAAAATTCATCTTATAGACCCATTGGCTCCAATAATTTCTTTCACTATTGGTAAATATAGAAGACTCCATGTGTTATTATTCTCTATTGCTACAATTTCATCATTCATAGCTTCAATCCATTCTTTCCTTTTAACTGCTTCTTAAAAATGTGTTGGCTAGATAGATAAGAAGGCAAAGTGTATTTGTTCATTATCTAGTTTTTCATAATTTTCTCTTGAAATTCTTCTTGTATATAGAATGGTGGGATTAGATCATTGCATGAGAATGGACTGCATGCATTCTAACCTCCATTTTCCCTTAAATTGGAACTTGTAGCTATTTTATCCCTTATCTTAGTTGTTCCAGTTTTGTTGCTTCACTTGGTTTGAATGCATGTGGACAAACTTGATTACTATTTATTCTATTATCTTGATCATTCCATTATTGATATTCAAATAATTTAACATCTTTTAAAATATTTTCTTTCTTGGTTATAGGATTGTACAATTGATAAGCCTTGGATTCTTTATCATGACCAACAAATATGAATTTTTCACTTCTGTCATCTAATTTCCTTCTCATTGTTTTGGAACATGTGCATAGGCCACACAACCAAATATTCTCAAGTGTTATACACTTGTCTTCATATCACTCAAAGCTTCTAAAGGATCAATGCATTCAACATTTTGGTTGCAAATTTATTCAAAATATAGAGTTAGCATGCTATTGCTTCTTCCCGGTAATCATTTGGAAAATTCATTGCCCTTGATATATGCTTCTTGTCATCTTCATGATGGCCTAATTTGCCCATTTTTCTACTCCATTTTGTTGTGGATTCTGCTTTGTTATATATATATACCTTCATCACTAAAATATTCCGTAAATTCCCTTGAATCATATTCACCTCCTCCATCTCATCTTAATACTTTAATTTACTTGTCGCATTGCTACTCTATAATGCATTTGAGTTGCTTAAATTTTCCAAAAGTATGATATTTTATTTTGATGAAGAAGACCAATTTCATTCTATTGAAATCATGAATAAAGGTTAGAAAGTAAAACTATCACCTATTGACTAGGTTTTATTTTGAACCCAAAGGTCCGTGTGTACTAAATTAGGTGGATTTTGTGCACTATAGATGACAACATTTGGAAAAATGTTTCTTTGGTGTTTGGAAAGGATACAAATTTCACATAGAGATGGACATCTATCATAGGTATTCCTATGACCATATACTTCTTTTGCAAGATGATCATCACCCAATCTAATATGAGAGTTAATTATTTCATCAAAACTTGAGAAAACATATTTGTGACATGTCAGATGGTTATAGCATCCATTTTCCAATAACCAAATATCTTCGTTATTGTTTTCATATTTTGATGAACAGGAAAGAAACATGGAAGATGTTGCACCTTCATTAGCACTTGAAACATTTGTGCTTCCCTTGTTCATTTTCTTTGTTTCTTCGTACATTCACTTTCAAAATGCAAGAGAAGTCCACTGACATGTTCAAGAGAAGTCCACCCTCAATTGACATCTATTATAATACCTTAAGCCTTCTTTCATGTTTTCCACCCTTCAATCAACTCTGAATCATCAAAAACTGTCTCAAATCTTGATACATGTTTCATTTCATTGATGGGGGATACATCAATTCCCTTATGTGATGTGTCACTCCCTTTCGACATCAGCAGGGAAAAGTTTAAGGATAAAAAAATTATCTTGAAGTTTAGGAACATTGGTGAATCTCTCTAGTCCATGATATGTAATCTATAGAATGTTTACAATTCTTTTGTAAAAATATTCAAATTTCTAATAATTTTATATAGTCTCTATATAAAATTTTGGCTATTTCGTATACTATAAAATTTGGCCAAATCATTTTTAGAAAAAATGGAAATTAGCGATTTTTTTTTTTGGAAAAAGCATGGAAAATTAGCCCACCTATGAATATTAACCATACTGAGGGGATAGAATGCGGGTTCCATCGAGAAAACAATAAATATTGCTAGACGTGGTTGTTAGAAGAAAGATTGAAAACCTGAGGTGTAAACCTCTCACTATTTTAAAGACCTATGTTGAGATGAATTAGCTAGTTAAAAATAATAATAAGCATCTCCTATCTCTTGGGGTTATTTGTCGCGATAGAACACGCCAAAAACATTACAAGCCTTACAACATCATTGACAAATTGTTCAATCAATGTGTGAACTTTACAGGAGGAAAAGTGTCACTGAGAAGGGTCTCCCAAGGTAGACACCAAATTTGTAACCTAACGATATACCATTTGAGTGAAACGGTTTGAAGAAGAAGAGAATCGTCTTCTTAATGACTATCAGATGCTTTCTTCTAAGGCTCCTGAGCTTACATCATTTTGGAGGGTCTTTCTTATGGGTATAATTCCTGAGAATACTATGCATCTAGTGAGCAAGAAAACAATAGTTAACGAGGCAAGCATAATGCTAAACTAAACACAATTAGCTTCTACCAATGGAAATTAATACTTTTGAGGAAGTTATTTCATTCTTGTATTAGTTTTAGAGGCAATGCCATCAACAATATGACTTTTTCATGCTCAAATGGTGTCTTTCCTCTTGGCTCAGCCAGTATCATATGAAAGATATGTAGGACAAGAGTATGTACGTCTCTTGTGATTAAACCATAAATTCAAGAGAGATATAGTAGGACTTGATGAATAATCAAGTAAGTGTTAATTTCCACAGTTATATAAAGATTTTTATTATTGCATGCTTCAGAGGACATTAAAAAAAAGTGGCTTAAAATGATGATAATAGATTTTATTTAAATAGATATGGTCATGATATGGTTAGTAAGATGTTAGTGGAAGTGGCATAGTGGGTAATTGTTATATTACTCATTAGAGCTATCCTACCTATGATATAATATTCATCGACTATGATGTCTAAACAAAAATACTTCTATTTTGAATGTATATGGCTGCGTGAACAGATTGGGACTTGTTTGCCTTGTTGTCATTGACTATCAATATGCGCAGGCAAAAGTGAAATATTGGTATTTTCCCATATTCAACACCGATATGAAATAAATTCACCCATGATAATGTTTTAGATGTGACTTTTAATTGAAAACTGCAATCAAGTGAAAATTTATGTGAAAGGTTAGGTGAGTATCCATATAGGTATGAGCAAGGTAAAACTGATTCAGTTTTTGGATAATTAACTTGCAAGGGGGGAGAGAGAAACCCTGAACACCTATGATGAAATGAAATAATTGATAGGTAAATTTTTAACATGGTCATCATGTTATCTTAATCATAGTAAAAGAAAATTATCAAAGATACAATTAGGTAGGGACTTGGCAAAATAAAATCCCAATATTTGAAAGGAGGATTATATAATGAAGGAATACCATGGTCGTAACTGGATTAATTGTTGTATATATACCTATGATTTGTCATGGATAATTTACATGTTGTTACCATAGTTGGTTACATTATCATTAGGATGAACATGTTGGAGAGGAACATGCTTAATATCCATGCATGATTAATGAGTTATATGGATTTACAATGCAAGCACATGTGTGTGCAGTATTATAGACTTGAAAGAGTATTGTATTTATCAAATGGTATAGTATAGTTGCATAGTAATGAGTCATACGAACCTTCCATGTAAGCACTTCCTCATGAATTATGGTATTGATAGCCTCTTACATGTTGAGTCATTTCTCAACAATCATAAAGATATTGGTTACCCCAATGCCTATTAAAGAGGAGTATGTTCTGTAGAAGGAAAGAGCATGATTGACCTGATGATAAACTACATGTTTTGTTGCTTATATGTTGGGCATAGTTGTGATTTGGAAAATCAATGGTATGCTATTATCAATGTTTACAGGTATGCATAACATGTAGGAATTTGTTTTTTTCCTACGTGCAGGGGATTGGAATTGATTGAGCTATATTAAAGTTATATATTGGGACTTTCATATGTCAATAGTAAATAGGAAAGTATGCATGACTATGTGAGGAGTCATGCTAGACAAAGAAATTGAAGGTTATTGATCTTACTGACGGGAATTTTTTTATAATCAAAGATGTTATATCATGCAATAAGGAACAAATACCTTAAAATTAAGGTTGTTTGATTTTGTTAAAATTAATAACAAGTAATGCAAATGGTGGAAGATATCATTACTTGAGTGGCACACAAAACTAGAATATGATTGTGGTCAGAGATTAAAATAAGGTCATCATGCTATAAAAATAACCGATAAATGCTATAATTGCTATAAAAGTATTATACGAAAGTAAAGGATGGGGAGAGAATGTTATAGTATAAAGGCTATATAATTGTACAAATTATGGCTAAATTAATCCTTTTTATTAATCCTTTGTACAATGTGACTCGTTCTTTGGTTGGAAGAAAGTATGGTTAAAGGGGAAATTTAACTTGAACTTATTTCCAAGACATATGCATCTTTTGAAGGATATGTATCATAGAGCCCATAAGTATCCTTGAGTGAAAACCATAATAATTGTTGAAGTAGCATAAATGGTATGGACCCCTGGGTCAGTTAAATGATATTTAACAATATATTTAAAATAGACTGATATCATAATTTGTAACATGAAACTTTTTGAGGACACCTTATGATGTTGCATTGATAATGTGTCTAAATAGCATAAGGAAATGTTGTGTGATTCAAACAAGGATTCCTAAGCAAATAACTCGGATTTTGGAAAAGGGTGATTTAATGTTAATAATGAGATAACATGTAAGCACCCTGAGATCATAAACACTTACAAGTACAAAGAGTGTTGGGTTGTAAGTAGTAAAAAAAAAAAAATCATGTATAATTACACGGAATTATGCATGGTCATTAGGGTGTTGAAGCATAAATGGGCAATAGTAAAACATACAAGTTGAATTAATGACCTCATGAATATTAAACTTCAACAACTATGAGTTAATAATTTGCTTTGGAACATTAAGCAAAAGGTATGGTTAAGAGGGAAATATGTTTGAATCCAATAATATGTGATTGATATTGTAACCACATGACATTTGGAATTGATTTAAACATGACAAAAACATTCTTAATTACATAGATGAACCATGAAAAATGAATGTTGGTATGATACTAACATAGTGGATAAAGTTATGTCATGCAGGTGATACCATAAGGGTGGTATTATACGCTATACCACAGCTGGACTATGTACAACAGTACATATGGGACCATATGACTACATATGGTACAACGTTGAAAAATGAAATGTGTATTGGTGTGTATAACATACCTTATGTGTAGGGTATGCAGTAGTCATTAGATGGATGTCTCACCAGGTAAACAAACCTTGAGATTACCGAGAAGAAGGAAAGTAAGTTTGGTATAAGTATATATGGTTAATCACAGTTTGGTATACATACATACTACGATGGATATATATGAATATATATTGTGATGTGAACTAATCTGTTATGACTTTGCAGGCATATTAATGTGGAAAATATGCTAACTGATGTATTGTATGTAGAGAGACTACAAGAAGCAAGTATTTAACAACAACACAAAGGCTTGAAAGAATTCAAGCAAAGGACATGCATTCTTTAGATAAAATAAATGATAAGCAATAGTTGCTTTAATAGTAACATATTATGATATTTATCATAATTAAACACTGTATCGATAAAATTCTCACAAGTGGTTTGAAAACAACTATGTGAGCACTCCTTGTGGTAGATGTACATTAGAAAAATTCCATCAGATGGCAGAGCCATAAGAGCTATTGATTAGAAACTAGCTACCTTTGAACGAGGATATGATGTAGTGATACATTAAGGATGATGTAAAATTTAAGGGGGGGAGTATGTAACACCCCTCCTTTCTGTACTACATTATTGTAAACCTAAGCTAAGTTGAAGCTAGGCGTGATATCCTCCCTTTTGTGTTAAATGTTGTAAACATAAGCTAATGAAAGCTAGGTTTTATACCCTCCTTTGTGTGTTAAACTGTTCTACACCTAAGGTAGGGAAACCTAGGTAATATGTAATATGAAAATAAAATGTATTATTAAATAAATTAATAAAATAAATCACTTGGAGTGTGGATCACCAAGAGAGAGGAGATGCTTGCCAAATCCCATGAGGAATGGGATAGAGATGAATCTTTCATGATACACTTCTAGATGTGATTCTAGATAAGCTTGGATGGATTAGATATCCATCGAATGGGTGGGAGATAAAGATCCATCGAACATGAAAGCTTTGCAGTAGATAAAGGCAAGCTTTTATGTAAAAAAGCGTCATGGGAGATAAAGATGAGCTTTTCTAAGTAAGACCTAGGCAAATGGAAAAATCCATAAAGCGGGATGCCACTAATGGTAACTAAATCATGAAAGAGGGTATTAAATACCCAATGCATTGATCAATTGAGGACAGTTGATCGTTGGAAATATCTTCGACTCGGGTGAGTTAGAGGTGATTCATGGCTTGGTGGTGGTGCTCCTCCCTCCAAGTGACATTTAGTTTGTGTCAGTTGCGTGGAATGTACTGTATGTTGTTTCGTTTCCTGGATATTGCTTCAATTCTTTCAACATATATGTTTAGTTATAGGTGTGATTATAGCTACACATGATAAAGGATTTTGGTTCGATCGAGTTGTTCCAGTTCTTTACTCGTATTGCGTAAGATATATGTTGATGATACTAACCATGTTCATATAATTAATTTCACTCTTATGCATGTGGATGAGTAAAGTGTCCACTAAATTTAAATCTAATCATCATTATGTTAAAGGAACATAGTTTTTATTTAATGTTGTATTATGTCTCTGGGTCGATAATGGGTACAAGACATAGATGCGTGCATTTCATGGTATAGTCTATCATAGTTTGATTAACTATTACATGTGTATTCAAGGAGGCTAGTTTAGCCATCCTACCTCTTGTATAAGAGTTGAGTAATTCTATCGAATTATGATTCTCATGCATGGCTAGGCTAACTAGATTAGACTTAAGTTAGTTAATATTGGTGGTAGAATTAAACAATGAATGTTAGAGATTACATGAAAGAACTAGTTTATTTCCACAAATTTATAAAATTGTGGTTAATGATGGATCTAAATAATAGTGTTCATGAAGTGATTCAAATTAGTGTACTAATGAATGTGGTTAATTTTTAGCTGTAGAGGGACCAAATCCAAAATTTAAGCAGCCTAGGGGCGAAATTCCCAGGTAACATAAGGAGGTTCGTTATAGATCCTTGTAAACTTAGTGCAATATGGCTCGAAAGAGGATGCGGTAAAGCCAAGGATATGGTGGAGGAGGCCCTCATGGTCGATCGTGAGCCCAAGCCCAAGCTCAAGATGCAAGAACATTTTCTCACTCCTCCACTACTATGAAAATTCAAGTGGAAATTTGTCAACTTGAAGCCTTGACAAGTAATGACTGATAACTCAGGGACATATCAAGGGAAGCGGAAGAGAATAAATAAACTCCATTACCCTCCTACAGAAGATGAAGGCACTCTTGGGTAGGGTCCTAAAGGAGAGGCATGAATATCGCAATGACATAATATCTTCCTGAATGAAATCTAATGTGTTTACCGTTACTAGTGCTCTTGCCTTTCTAGTTTGGATACACAACTTTCTCATAGAGAAGGGCATCTCCAATGTGGTCTAAAGCCTCCACCACTAATATGAACCAATGCTCAAGATCTAGTCCGAGTTACTTCATTTGATTCTTGATGTTATGTTTAGCCACTTGTGTTTGTCGTTTACTTCTTGTAATTCAATTTAACTAGTTGTCATGAACTTCATACTGATAATTGTTAACAATTTGAATCACTGAGGTTATTATCCATGGTTAATAGTCTTGGTCTCTTTTGAGATTGACTATGGGAGAAAAAGCATAAACAATAATATCTATTATTGTATAAACATATTTTGAGACAATATAATTTCAAATTTACAATAAACATATATATATAATAATAATAATATATATAATGTATGATAAATTGATAAAAAAAACATTTCAAATTAGAAAAAAACTAAACAATATTATTATTGTTAAATTTGAATTAGCAAAATTAGTATTAATATTATTATTAAATTTATTATAATAATATCCTTTATAAATTTTAATTTTAAATTTTTAATTGTTAATTTAGATATCTTTTCAAAAATTAATAAATTATATTTTCTCGAATGTATTAGAATATATTTTTCTATTAAGAATTCGCTATGATTTCTTTAGTAATGGATCCTACCACCCCGCTTCCTCCCATCACATTTAATAGAAGGTGTGCCATGGCCAACTGAAGCCATGCATTTAAACGTGCATACAACTATTTCCACATTTCAACATCATGGCAAACTTCTCTTCGCCTGAGCACTCTGGGTTGAGAGACCTTATTCATGTGTTTTATTTCTACATCTTTGACATCCCCATGCCACATGTGGGACAATTCCTTTGGCAAATAGGTAGTGTGGATCCCATATATGCTTACATATATTCAAGGTTGTGATACAAACCACGGGTGCCCATTCTACTGCAGAGGACAACTTATCTCCATGGCCGAAGGTTATGCTTGGTGGGACAACCATCACTCGGTAACTTTTACTATGTTTAATCCCATCTTCTTTGATGATTTCATTACTGATTTAGGTTATGTCTCTTGGTTTCTAGTACGTAGTGCTCAAAACAGAATGGGGATGAGCATTGGTTTCAGTCCTTTTGCGTCTTAATTTTTGTTATGTCATTCCCAACGTCCTTTATTTTCCTCCTCTTAGTTGCTCCATTACATTAGAATTTTTCAAAAACTTTGCAGGATTTTTGCTTCTCCTTGGGCTTTACTTATATTTGGCTTTGTAATCTATAGTCCACTTGATTTGTCAGATTTCTCAGTCCTTGGAAACCTAGTTCAATATGCCATAAAAAAGGATGCACTACAACCTAGGGTATCGTGGAACAGGTCCTCATGGTCAATCGTGAGCCCAAGCCCAAGCTCAAGATGCAACAACAACATTTCACTCCTCCACTACGATGGAGATTCAAGTGGAAAATTTTCAAGTTGAAGCCTTGACAAGTAATGACTGATAATCTAGGGTCATATCAAGGGAAGGGGAAGCCAATAATTGAACTCCATTGCTGTCCAATGGAAGATGAAGGCACTCTTGGGTAGGGTCCTGAAGGAGAGGCATGAAGATTCCAATGACATAATATCTTTCTAAATGAAATCTAATGCGTTTAACATTACTAGTGCTCTTGTCTTTCTATTTTGGATACACAACTTTCTCACATAGAAGGGAATCTCCAATGTGGTCTAAAACCTTAACCACTAGTAGGAACCAATGCTCAAAATCTAGTCCAAGTTACTTGATTTGATTCTTTATGTTTAGCCACTTGTATTTGTCTTTTACTTCTTGTAATTCAGTTATGTAGTTGTCATGAATTTCATAGGGATAATTGTTAACATTTTGAATCACCTAAGTTATTATTCATGGTCAACATTCTTGGTTTCTTTTGAAATTGAATATGGGTGAAAAAAAAACATAAAAAATAATATGTATTGTTGTATAAAAATATTTTGAAACAATATAATTTAAAAGTTTACAAATAAATATATATAATAATAATAATGGCAAAAACATTCCAAATTACAAAAAAAAAACTAAAACAGTATTATTTATTGTTAAATTTGAATTAAGAAAAAATTAGTTATTTAATTATTTTATTTTAAAATTTATTAAAATAATAATATCCTTTTATGATATAAATTGACTGAATTTATATTATGTTTTCAAAATTAAATAAATTATATTTTCTCCAATATATTTGAATATAGTTTTCGATGAAAACTTCGCTATGATTTTTAATCAATATTAAAAAAAGAAATCCACTATCGTTAATTTACTTTCTCCATGATCATCCAAATTTTAAAATACAACATAAAATTATAAATAAAATAAAAACCACATAAAATACACAATAGAATGATACATAAAGTAACCGTTAACGAAAATGAGACTCAAAACAATCAATTGAAAAAAATATATAACGATAACTGAGGAACTATTCATTAAGTATATAATGAATTGCAAACACAACGTAATACTCTTCATTATATAGGTTAGTTGGTACGAAATAGTATTCATTATTCATTCGTAATTTAAATAGGTTGGTGTTTTTTACTGCACATGATATTGTTATTCAAGTTAAAACAATGAGTGATACTAACGTTTATAAAGTGTTAAATTGATGTTGAATGGGTATTTTTTTTTAAATGAGTGGAGCATATTCCATAGTTGTTTTCGGAAATATCAAATATAGGAGGAGAATGGGAAAACAAAAACGGGAATATTTGTAAATATTGATTTTTAATAGTTATCATACATAATTTCATGCTTTAATTTGTCCTGAATTCCGTAGGTTTGGCCGTTTTTACAATCGTCTTTGAATTGTTCGTATCATTATCTCCAAACAAACCGTATCCGTAGCCAAAAAGGGGTCCGAGGCAGATTTGCCCCCTATGAATCTAGCAATTGTTTTAACAAAAATTTAGTAGGAATGTTTAAATAGAACTTTTATGCTGAAAATTGATTAAATATCATTAATTTTTTCTGGGTCTAGCAATTGTTTTAACAAAAACTTAGAAATAGGAATGCTTAAATAGTATTTCTATGTTGAAAATCGATTCAATATCATTAAAAAAATATTGGGTCATTTAAGAGGTTTAAGTTGGACATTTTTGGGTTACCCAAAAAGTCTAAGTTTAACCGTTGTAATTTTGATTTTAAAAAAATTGGGAAATTTTTATCAAAATTTTATCAAATTTTCTCTTACTATAGGAGCAAATTTGAAGCTAAGGCCTACCAAAAACAATAAATTTTGCGAACGAGTATGAATAGTTTTTTAACGCCATCTGTCAGTAATTTTTGCTAGGAGACCTCTATTTTCTAGGGTTTAAAGCTTTCAAAGGTTCAATTTAGATATTTAAAATGGGTATGCTTTATGGAACATACAAAATTGTTTACAAAGTTATTTTATAGAATTTAGTGATTTATTTTTTCAAAAAAATTGATGTGAGTGTTTGAATTGTTTTTTAATAGTGGAAATGGATTCAATGCCATTAAAAATATCTTATGCATTCCAAATCTTGAAGTTTGAAGTTTGAGAGCTATAACGAAAATTTCTCAAAATTTCTATTCCATTTTGACAAAAAAATTGTGTTATTTTATTGGTGAATTTATGGAGTCACCAGAGTACAAAATGCAATTGTCTACCTAGGCCCCTGACAGCAAACAAAAAAATTCATTTTTTTTATAAAAACAATGTTTGAATTATGTTTTTTTTAAGTGAGAATACATTCAGCAACATAAATAATGATTGAAGTTTTCATAACTTCTAATTAAAAAAACATTCTGATCAGTAACCTTTAAAATGAGGAAAAAAACGTAAAAAAAACGTGGACAGAAACGTAGACACCGTCTGACTTGATTAAAAATCGTAACTAACTCTATCAATATATTATCATTATTGAGGTGACAGTGAGAATAGTTCGGAGGACAAACGTGACGCTGAAAATCGCCCCACCTTTTTGCAGCAAGGACGTGCGTGACAGTGAGTTAGGTCGAAAAGCCAGGACTTAGGTCGAAAAGCCAGGCCTGGAATGTATACGTAAACTTTACATATCCAAAGCAATGGTATAAACTCTGTATAAATTGGAATATAGATGATTGACTTTGAAACAACGAACATTCAATACGGTATACTTTAACCTATTTAATGCTAACTCGTCTCTGAACCGTTGAGAAAAACTCAATCATTTAAAGTTATTGATGGGCCAAATAGAGCTTATTTATTAAACTTCTTGTTACAGATAATTCTTCAGCCTGCGCAAGTTGGCCCACTAATGATCATAATTTTGGAAATAATAATAAACAAAGACAAGCTATGTTTTTATTAAATTACCAAGGGTTCTTCGTGTTATTTCAATTGTGAAAATGCAACCAATGTGCAAAATTCATGAAAAGGATATTAATATTGCAATAGTTTCGCATCTTGTTCTCGCTTACGTGTAAAACGCAATATTCAGATTGAAAAATTATACAAGAGTTCAAATTGTTTTCTCTTATGTGTCCAAAATGCATTCATTACATTCATGTTGCAAAAGAGATTGAAATCATCATATCATATAAGAGACCATTTGTGGTCGTTTACGGAATCTCTTTTTGTTTCAGATGCCTAAAAGTTTTTTTTTTAGAGTTTGAATATAATTTTTTTTTAAATACACTCAAACTTGTGTTCACATGAAAGTAATAATACAATATAAATATATTAAAGATAGTTAATTTATTTTGAACATACAATTTATTGGTTAAGTGACTATCTTAACTACAGAATAATTTAGTAAGCTAATTAGTTGGAAATAATATCTCAACCAACTAGATCTCAACAAACTTTACCTAGAATTGATGAGCAGACCAAAAACAAGTAGGAATTATATTTTCCAAGTTCCAACTTTAATGAAAACTTGCCTTGATGTCAATTAGCCAAGTATAACTATGCTTGTGGTGTTTACAAACATGATAAAAAAAGCATATGTCAACATCCATATAAAGCAACAACCATCTACTAGAATGCATTAGTACCAACCACCGCAACAACCATTCTACTAGGATGGCCTTCGTGTACATGGTTCAATCAATCATTATCTGCATACATGTATCTATACAAGTAAATCCCCCTCCATCATCATCATCATCATCACGTGATTTCTCCAATTACCCATAACCATGTTGTGGGTCTTATTGGCTTACCCATAACCATGCGCAGGGTTTTGTTGGCTAACCTTAAATCATGCCTACAAGAATCCATGTCCACTGCACTCTCACACATAGTTTCTGTCTTACCACAAACTCACACTACAAATTGGTTTCTCACTTACCAAAAACCTACACTTAAAACACTCTCACAAGTGGTTTCTAGCTTACCACAAACCTCCACTTCCAAAGTGGTTTCTAAGTGACCGTAAACCTACACTTACAAAGTAGTTTTAATATTACCAGAAACTTCATCGGGGTATACATGCCTTATAAGGCTAACAACACAACTTCAGGTACATAATATTACAAAGTTTTCAAGGAACACTACAAAACACCATAGACTTGCTTACAGTTAAGATGTGTGACTCATAATACAACATGCTCGTGAGTCTATCCCACAAACTCACACAAACTTTCACTTATTTTGACATCATCCTGTAATATTTGGTGAAGCTCCAACCACTATCCGCTGATGCCATCTTCATTGTCATGTTTTCATCATATTTCGTAGTGAGTAATTCTTGTAAATAAATTTGTCTATTGTTGAAATGGCCAATTCCAACATGGACTCAAACATGTGACAATAATTGGTCAGACTAACTGTCAAGCATCCAATCCTTTCCACCAGATATATATCAATATAATTTTACATGACTTGATTTTGATCAAACATAATTACAACCAAGATGTCCTACCACGAAAATAAGGGTCAATTTATCATGCCATGGTTTTTCAAAAATAAGATTTCAATGGGAAATTTGGCTAAATAATCCAAGAATACGTAGAAATCAGTTCCAAGTGACGACAAGCTCAATTCTTTGAAACTCCTTTTCTTTGATTAAAATCTATGCAGTAGTCCACCTTATCTAGATATACCACAGAAAGGGACTTCCCTCTCCATCAACGCAACGAATCTCTCATGTCAACGAATCTCATGACTTGTACACAAACACACTATACCCTATGACGAGAGAAATATGCAGCATGAAACATTTGGAGAAAAAACCTAATGCATTGGTTGCTAATGCAAGAAGGGAAACAAACATCCCCCTTGATTGTTGATTATGGGTTTCCCATGCCAAGCATTGTTCTACAATTTTTTGCCAATCTTGAACAAGCATGTGCCTTCCATAATACAAATCTTCAGAATGTTTTTTTCCCTTATTTTCTCCTAAAATGTTCTTGCAATACCTCAAATTGAGAGGTTATACATGAAAAATATCCTACATAACCGATGTACTAAGTGCATGGACATGGACACTCGAATGCGATAGACATTGAAAAGTTGCACGTAGCCAATACTTCAATAGTTTCCAATGCCATCTATCATTACCTTGCCTGGTACTGCCAACCTAGTGAATGTTGTATTACTACTGCCATTGCTTCTAATAACTCTAATTGTTGTGTTGTACATGCTTCTCCATCAACAAAGATGTCATATGTTTCTCTCATAAGAAAATCTGATGCATTAGACACAGCTAATTCTCTCTCACACGTGTAGCCATACAAGATCCATACACAAAAAAAAATAAAAACAAACGTGTGCAATTATTCCATGAAAGTCCATCTGCTATCATCTGGAACGACTGCTATAGGAATTCCTATGCAGTAATAGCTCCCACATTCTCTTCTCCTTGGCTACTCATGGATAGACAAAACACAAAACACACACACATAAAATTTATACTACTCTCCATTTGGTGGCTCATATATGAAATGAGTGGATTGCACCTGGGGAGCTAGTAAAATTGACTACTGAAAGGAGCTGATTGATTGGAGCTGGAATTTTAGCAACTGCTCGCACCAGACGCATGTTACATTTTCAATTCTCGTAAGTCGTGACACAACCCCAACATCCCTGAAATATTTTTGTTTGAAGCTAATAAAATATCTCTCCAAGTGCAAAGGCAAGGAGCTAAATCCATATTGATTGCATGAAAAACATGTAAAAATACACTTAGTCAACAATGCTTGATCATACTTGGGTCGATTGTAATAGTTAGGCTTCACCATTTACCCTGTTCAGTGCTAAGAGGGGTTTTTTTATTTCAAAAATGGTTTGCATAAGACCTATTATGCAGTATCAAAGATACAAATCATTTTGGAACGTATTTTGATCACTCCACATGTAGAACAAACTCCATCTCTATATCCCAACTTGGTTCCATGCAACAATCGCTTTAGAAATTCATTGCAATCAATGAACTAAACTCAAAAGGACTCTCTACTAGCCAGAACGGGTTAAATTCAATACACATGGTCAAAAAATGGGTGTCAACAAGAATACCATTGCTCCAATACACCTCCACCCAGGCTTGAACAGGAACTCCACTCCTTTGATTGAATCTTCTAAAGTCTCATCAACATAGTCGACAAAAGACTTCTAAAATAGTGGGAACACTTGTCCACGCTTCGCCAAGATTAGCTCGAATGAATGGACAAACCAAAAAATTAATGGACAAACAAACATTCAGCAAACTCTTTATTTCATTAGGCCGAGAAGGGGACCAAGGTCGCAGGTCCAAACAAGCTTTGATACCACCAAATATTTCCTAAAATCAAAAGTGTATTCATATGAAAATAATAAGAGAATATAAATACATCATTTTATGTCATGACATAGCTATTCTATCTTGGACATACAATCTCTTGGTTAAGTGAATATCTCAACTACACACCAATCTAGGAAGCTAACTAGTTGGAGGGAATATCTCAACCAACTAGACCTTAACAAACTCCTAACTAATAGGAAAAAACTCATTATAGAATTGATGAGCACACCGAAGATAAGTAGGAATCATATTTTCCAAGTTTATGTTTCTTTCCATGGTCATGTCTAGGAGCTTGAGATCTATAACCAACACTCAAAAATTCTAGTGGAACCTAGATACCTAGTTTAAAGAAAATGACTCCCTTGATAAGTCATTTGTGGTGGTGCAAGGAGTTGTTCATGGCCACAAAAGTGTATAATATTTCGTTATGGACCAAGTCTTAGGTTTGTTACTATGACCATACTTCATGTCCAAAAATTCTTAATGTTGACTATCCCCAACAAGAGATGAAGGATACCCTTGAATGGACCTTTATAGTGGGTTATGGTGTTGCTGATGGCGCTATATACATACAAGTGTCTTTTGGCATATTCTTATTATCATAAATTCATTGTGAATGCTTAGTCAAAAATGTGTATGTGAATTTTAATAATCCACATGCTTGAGAACTTGGACACTCCCTATAATAGAGCACACTCTAGGGTGCATGTGTGTGTTTATTTCATTCAATTATATTTGGGAGGGAGTGGCAATTTTAGCATATATGTTTATTGATTTATTTTTATAGAATTTAGTGATTTATGTTTTCAAAAAAATTGATGAGAGTGTTTGAATTGTTTTTTAATGGTGGAAATGGATTCAACACCATCAAAAATCTCTTAAGCATTTAAAATCTTGAAGTTTGAAGTTTGAGAGCTATGACCAAAATTTCTCAAAATTTCTGTTCCATTTTGACAAAAAATTTGGGTTATTTTATGGGTTAATTGATGGAGTCACTACAGTACTCTTTCAAAATGGAGTTATCTACCCATTCCCCTAACTGGAAACAAAAAAAATTCATTTTTTTTTTTTTTAAATTTGAATTATCTTTTTTTTAAGTGAAAGTAGATTCAGCCGCATAAAAATGATTGGAATTTTCATAACTCATAGTAAAAAAACATTCCGATACCTAACTTTTAAAATGAGGGAGAAACGTGGATAGAAACGTGGGACACCATCTGACTTGATTAAACATCGGAACTAACTCTATCGATATATCATCATTATTGAGGTAACAGTGCGAGTAGTTCGGCGCACAAACTCTGTATAAATTGGAATATAGATGTTTGACTTTGAAACAACGCGAATTCAACACGGTATACTTTAACATATCTAAGACTAACTCATCTGTGAATCGTTGAGAAAACCTCAATCATTTAAAGTTATTGATTGGCCAAATAGAGCTTATTTATTAGACTTGTTACAAATAATTCTTCAGCCTGCCCAAGTTGGCCCACTAATGATCATAATTTTGGAAATAATAATAAACAAAGAGAAGCTATGTTTTTATTAAATTACCAATGGTTCTTCGTGTTATTTCAATTGTCAAAATGCAACCAATGTGCAAAATTCATGAAAAGGAGATTAATATTGCAATAGTTTCGCATCTTGTTCTCACTTACGTGTAAAATGCAATATTCAGATTGAATAATTATACAAGAGTTCAAATTGTTTTCTCTTATGTGTCGAAAATGCATTCATTACATTCATGTTGCAAAAAGAGATTGAAATCATCCTATCATATAAGAGACCATTTGTGGTCGTTTAAGGAATCCTTTTTGTTTCAGATGTCTAAAAGCTTTTTTTGGGGTTTGAATACAAATATTTTTTAAATACATTCAAAGTTGATAAAAATAATAATATAATATAAATATATCAGAGATAGTTAATTTATTTTGAACATACAATTTATTGGTTAAGTGAATATCTCAACTACAGACTAATCTAGGAAGCTAATTAGTTGGAAATAATATCTCAACCAACTAGATCTCAACAAACTTTACCTAGAATTGACGAGCACACCAAAAACAAGTAGGAATTATATTTTCCAAGTTCCCCCTTTAATGAAAACTTTCCTTGGTATCAATTATCCAAGTATAACTATGGTCGTGGTGTTTACAAACATGATAAAAAAAAAGCATATGTCAACGTCCATATAAAGGAACAACCATCTACTAGAATGCATGAGTACCAACCACCGCAACAACCATTCTACTAGGATGGCCTTTGTGTACATGGTTCAATCAATCATTATCTGCATACATGTATTTATACCTATAAATCTCCCTCCATCATCACGGGATTTCTCCAATTACCCATAATCATGTTGTGGGTTTTATCGGCTTAGCCATAACCATGGCCAGGGTTTTGTCAGTTATCTTTAAATCATGCCAGAAAGAATCCATGTGCACTTCACTCTCACACGTGGTTTTTCTCTTACCACAAACTGACACTGCAAATTGGTTTCCGGCTTACCAAAAAACTACACTTAAAACACTCTCACAAGTGGTCTCTAGCTTACCACAAACCTCCACTTCCAAAGTGGTTTCTGACTAACCACAAACTTGCACTTACAAAGTAGTTTTAATATTACCACAAACTTCATAGGGGTATACATGCCTTATAAGGCTAACAACACAACTTCAGGTACATAATATTACAAATTTTTCAAGGAACACTACAAAACACCATAGACTTGCTTACAGTTAAGATGTGTGACTCATAATACAACATGCTTGTGAGTCTATGCCACAAAATCACACAAACTTTCACTTATTTTTACATCATCCTTTAATCTTTGGTGAAGCTCCAATCACTATCCTCTGATGCCATCTTCATTGTCATGTTTTCATCATATTTCATAGGGAAGAATTCTTGTAAATAAATTTGTCTATTGTTGAAATGGCCAATTCCAACATAGACTCAGACATGTGACAATAATTGGTTAGACTGATTGTCAGGCATCTAATCCTTTCCACCAGATATATATCAATACAATCTTACATGACTTGATTTTGAATAGACATAATTATAACTAAGATGTCCTACCACAAAAATAAGGGTCGAATTTCTCATGCCATGGTTTTTCAAAAATAAGATTTCAATGGGAAATTTAGCTAAATAATTGAAGAATATGTAGAAATCAGTTCCAAGTGACTACAAACTCAATTCTTTAAAACTCCTTTTCCTTGATTAAAATCTGTGCAGTAGTCCACCTTATTTAGATATACCATTAAAAGGGACTTCCCTCTCCATCAACGCAACAACTCTCTCATGTCAACATATCTCATGACTTGTACACAAACACACTATACCCTACGACAAGAGAAATATGCGGTGTGAAACATTTGGAGAAAAAACCTAATGCATTGGCTGCTAATGCAAGAAGGGAAATAGACATCCCCCTTGCTTGTTGATTGTGGGTTTCCCATGCCAAGCATTGTTTTAGAATTTTTTGGCAATCTTGAACAAGCATGTGCTTTCCATAGTACAAATGTTCAGAATGGTTTTTTTCCCTTGTTTTTTCCTAAAATGTTCTTGTAATACCTGAAATTGAGAGGTTATACACGAAAAGTATCCTACATAACCAATGTACTAAGTGCATGGACACGCACACTAGAATGCAATAGACATTGAAAAGTTTCACGTAGCCAATACTTCAATAGTTTCCAATGCCATCTATCATTGCCTTGCCTGGTACCGCCAACCTAGTGAAAGTTGGACTACTACTGCCATTGCTTCTAACAACTCTAATTATGGTGTTGTACATGCTTCTCCATCAACAAACATGTCATATGTTTCTCTCATAAGAAAAAAACGGATGCATTAGCCAATACCATCAAAGATTCTAGAGAATTATCCAACACAACTCGTTCTCTCTCACACATGTAGCCATACAAGATCCATACACAAAAAACAACAAGCAAAACAAATGTGTTCAATTATACCATGAAAGTCCATCTGCTATCATTTGCAACAAATTCTCTAGGAATTCTTATGCAATAATAACTCCCACATTCTCTTCTCCCTAGCTGCTCATGGACAGACAAAACACAAAACACACACACATAAAATTTATACTACTCTCCATTTAGTGGCTCCTTGATGGCTCGTATCTGAAATGAGTGGATTGTGCCTTGGGAGATACTAAAATTCACTACTGAAAGGAGCTGATTGATTGGAGCTAGAAATACAGCAGTTACTGGCACTAGATGCATGTTACATTTTCAATTCTCCCAATTCGTGACACAACCCCAACGTCACTAAAATATTTTTATTTGAAGCTAATAAAATCTCTCTCCAAGTGCTAGAATACAGACAAAATAAAGGCATGGAGCTAAATCAATATTGATTACATGAAAAGCATGAAAAAATACACTTAGTCGACAATGCTCCATCATACTTGGGTCGATTGTAATAGTTAGGCTTTACCATTTAGCTTGTTTAGTGCTAAGAGGGTTTTTTCTATTTCAACAATGGTCTGCATGACACCTATTATGCAGTATCAAAGATACAACTCATTTTTTAACATATTTTGATTCCTCCACATGTCCACACTTCTGCAATATTAGCCCGAATGAATGGACAGACCAAAAAATGAATGGACAAACAAACACTCACCAAACTCTTTATTTCATTAGGCCGAGAAGGGGACCGAGGTCCCAGGCCCAAACAAGCTTTGATACCACCAAATATTTTCTAAAATCAAAAGTGTATTCATATGAAAATAATACTACAATATAAATACATCATGCTATGCCACGACATAGCTATTCTATCTTGGACATACAATCTCTTGGTTAAGTGGATATCTCAACTACACACAAATCTAGGAAGCTAACTAGTTGGAGAGAATATCTCAAGCAACTAGACCTTAACAAACTCCTAACTAATAGGAACAAACTCATTCTATTATTGATGAGCGCACCAAAGATAAGTAGGAATCATATTTTCCAAGTTTATGTTTCTTTCCATGGTCATGTCTAGGAGCTTGAGATCTATACCCAATGCTCAAAAATTCTAGTGGAACCTAGATACCTAGTTTAAAGAAAATGATTCCCTTGACAGGTCATTTGTGGTGGTTCAAGGAGTTGTTCATGGCCACAAAAGTGTATAATATTTCATTACGGACCAAGTCTTAGGTTTGTTACTATGACCATACTTAATGTCCAAAAATTCTTAATGTTGACTATCCCCAACAGGAGATGAAGGATACCCTTCAATGGACCTTTATAGTGGGTTATGGTGTTGTTGATGGCCACTATATACATAAAAGTGTTTTTGGCATATTCTTATTATCATAAATTCATTGTGAATGCTTAATCAAAAATGTTTATGTGAATTTTAATAATGCACATGGTTGAGAACCTGGAAAATCCCTATAATAGAGCACACTCCAAGATGCATGTGTGTGTTTATTTCATTCAATTATATTTGGGTGGGAGTGGAAATTTTAGCATATATGATTATTGATTTGGTTGGCTCAAATTTAGGTTTTGGAATGACAAACTTGATGATTTGGGTTGTAAATACATCAAATTCTCTACATTTTTTCAATACGTTTCAATATCTCTAATTTTCATATTACTTTTCTATAAGTGACACAAATCCATCATCAACAACTATACATATTCTAAATATATAGTTTAAAAAAATAGATGTTTAACATATATTTTTATGTATACAAAGTTATAAATAATAATATTTTTTCCTAGAAAAAAATTTTATCACCCTAATATTTTAAAATAAATTATGTCTTATATTGATATTTTAAATATAAAAAATGTTTTACAAAGTAAATGGTTTTGTAATTTCAAGACATAATGAATTTCATAGTTAATAAAATATAAGATTATATATTAATAATTATAAAAAAAAAATATTTTTGATAAAAGAAATAGGTTCTTTACAATTCTACAATTTTTCTAAAAGAAAGATCCATACCGAATATTCAATACTTACAAGTATTTTGCATGAAATTTCCTACATTTTATCATTTTATTTATATAATTGTATTCAAATTCATTGCGAAAGTATCTCAAATAATCCTTCCAAATTAATGCATTTGTTTGTTGATATTGGTATTCATATTACCATTAAAACAACATAAAAGTTCATTAATTTACATGTAACTTAGAATTTTATTAACTTTTGCAAATATTTATATTTGTTGCCCTACTTTAAACGCCTCATTATATTCAAATACAATCTCCAATATATAATAATACTTCATATCATTTGTATATTAAAAATATTATATTAGATATTATTTAAAAAAATAATATAGATCCATATTAGTGAAGGATTTAGCAAGAGGCAAGATGAAGCAGGCCCTCAAAAATTACATCTCCAAAGATTGTATTCTAGGAACTTAGGAATTATAGTTATAATTCTTTCTCTTTCTATGTATAATTGTATTTTTGAATGAATAAATGGATTCAATCTCTTGAAAATTCCTTGAACACATGAAATAAGAGATCTTAATATGCAATTAAAACAAATATTTACTCCATTCAAAATTATCCCTTAATAAAAGAGTCAAAATGTAAAATAATGATACTTGAAATGTTATAAGATAAGTTTTTAATTTTTCTATTACTTTATAATATATAGATATTTTATTATTATTATCATTTTAAACCATATATAATATGTAAATTGTTGAAAGTGAAATAACTTAGTTAACATGAGCATTGAGATATATTATTTATCGATTGTATTGAATTTTGTTTATTAATACATTTTTTGACATATTTCAATATTACATTCAATTATATCTTCTTTCTGTACATTAAAATATTTTATTGAGGTTTATTGCCCCATATGTACTTTTGTAATGCATTATGATGTACTGTTCTATCCTATCTTGTCCTATTAAACATCTTGACTTGGTCAAATTACATGAAAATAAAAATATTCAAAAGTCTCCACCTTAAGAGGATGAGAGAGATATTGTCATTTTTAATATTTTGAATCAACCAAATTAGCTAAAAGAAATAGAATTAAAACTCAATAACTAAAATTAATAAAATAGCTTGAATCTATATAATTACATAAAAATAAAATAATAAAACAAGAAAGAATGATATCAAAATAAAAATAAAATAAAAAATAAAATTGTTTAATCAAAGTAAAATAGCTAATTTATCTTAATGAAACATTTTGACTCATAGTTTTCACAACGCATGGTTTTCTTCATGGTATTTTTCTCTACTCTCTGCTAGAAAATAAAAAAAATAACATTTAAGCTCATTGTTTTTCCGCATCATATTTTTTGGCTAATGAATTTTCCACACTTAAAAATAACCAATTCTCAATTTGTTGTGTCAAATTTTTTCTTTTGTGTGAAAGCAATATATAGACACATATAATTCATAGAGCAATTCATGGATTAAGAACTTCCATTGTCAATTTCACAAATGGCTATTATTGGTAAAGGTAAACCTTCTCCTACATAACATAACAGCATACAAAATTAAGAAAAGGGAAATTTTAGATAATTTTTTATTATTATAAAAAACAATTTTCTCCTTGTTTTCCATTTTTTTAAATTATATTTTAAATATTTTGGGAATGGTTTGTGTAAATAAAAGAAATTATCAAACCCAAAGTACCTCTATTTTCGTATCAGAGTGTCCTATAGGCCAAGTTTTCAATAATTATCTATTATGTAAACCAAAGTAGATCCATCTAACCCCAAGATTTTATCAAGCCCCAAGGGGGATCAAATCTCTTGAGGTGCAAACCTTTCCCCAAGTGTTGCACCCAGAAAAGAGGTTTAAAGCTCGTACTTGAGGAAAGATTTGCATCTCAAATCCAAAGTTTACTATATATATATGTTTATGTTTTTTCTAAAATATATATTAAAATAAATTAGTTAACATGGATATTAAAATGGTTTAATTTCTTATTCAATTGAAATATGAAAATATAAATAATGTCAACTTTTTTTTAATTAGTTTAAAAGAATTTTAAGAGTTAATATAAAATTATGTTATTTCATATGGAAATAGAAATATTTTATTTATAATTGAGAGTGAAAGTGAGAATGAAATATTTTTACAAAATATATTTTGTATGGAGTTATAATATCAACAATCAATAAAACAAATATAGTTAGAGTGAGACTACATTTTCTAATAATTTTAAGTAAAATTAATATAATATGTATTTTTTAATTATTAAGAAGCAATATTATTTTTTAATTTAAAAATTATTTTATTTTTATTTAAAAGGTATACATGTAAGTCCACTTTAATCATGGAGTGAATTATACATCACCCTCATATTAAGCTATAGAATGAGCATTTTAGCTAAATAAACATTATCTCGATAAACATACATAATCTTGTAAATAAAAAATAAAGAAATAATTCAAATCTGCATTTTGCAAAATGAATAAGGGAAGGAAAAGAACAATTATGAGACAATGAAATTGTAATTGAGTAATTCAAACCAAAGAAATTATTATTTAACTTTTTATTGAAATTTATAGAATGTATTTAAAATATAATACTTTTTATAAGGTTAGGTTTATTTTTATTTTTTTAATGAAAACCATAAATTATATTTTCTCTATGTATTTAAATATAATTTAGTTTTAAGAATTTTAATGATAAATTCATTTCATATTGAAAAATATAATTCAATTTTAAGAATTTTAATCATACATTCATTTCATATTGGAAAAAATATCCATTATGTTTTTTTTAGCACTAATATGATATTGATTACTACCACTATTATCTTCGGGTGTCGACATATGGATGCTATCACCATATTTACATTTTAAGTGTCTACATATCCTATAATTTCTGGATGTCTAGACATGATTTTTCGACGGACATGGTTTGGGAATTTAAAGTTAGTGCACAATACTTCATTTTTCATTACACATGTCAATTAAACAATTTAGAGATATTAAAATATCCATTATTATTAGTATATTTGTCTTTAATAATCAAATTTGAAAAGCACATTATTAAATTATAAATAAAATAAAAAAATAAACTAATAATTAAATATAATATATAACAAAAATCAATCAATTGAAATGAGACTCTAAAATCAATTGAAAAAATATGTAACTAACAAGTACGGTAAATATTTAATTAATTCCAAACAGAACCTAATACTATTCATTATCTATGTGTAATTTAATTAGGTTAGTTTATCTATGAGTAATTTAAATAGGTTAGTTTGTACCTAATAGTATTCATTATTCATCTACTTGGTTTATCTAAGTTTAATAATTAAAAGGATGATTCATATTCATGTTTTTATAGGTTGGTGAGTCTAAACCCATATGATATTGTGATATTTTTATAATTGTTTTATTTTATAATGGATTTTTACTGTATAATCAAAGGGATGATCGATATTAATATTTATAAAGTTTTTAGATTGATAGCGAATTGATCAATGTAAATGGCTTGGACAATTCAACATTTCAAATAACATATGAAATAAAGGTGAAATTCGTATGGGAGAAATCAGCAGAGAAAGCAAACATCTATCTAGTAAAAGAGAGGACACGGATAGAGAATAACGAAGGGATGATCGATATTAATATTTATAAAGTTTTTAGATTGATAGCGAATTGATCAATGTAAATGGCTTGGACAATTCAACATTTCAAATAACATATGAAATAAAGGTGAAATTCGTATGGGAGAAATCAGCAGAGAAAGCAAACATCTATCTAGTAAAAGAGAGGACACGGATAGAGAATAACGGGAAAACAATAATTGGAGCATTTTGCAAATATTGATTTTTCATAGTTGTCATAGGTTTTTCGATACTTCAATTTGTACTGAATTCCATTAGCTTGGACGTCTGTACAATCGTCTTTGAATTGTTCCTATCACTATCGGCAATTGTTGCAAGGTGACCTCTATTGTCTAGAGTTTAAAGGTTTAAAAGGTTCAATCCAATATATTTAAAATTCGGGAGAAACGTGGATACCGCTTGAATGGTTGGAAAATCATAACTCTATCGATGTATTATAATTATTGAGGTGAGAGAGCGATTAAGCGAGGAAAAACGTGACGCTGAAATTGCTGGATTTTTTGCAGCAAGGAAGAAGTACATTAGGTAAAGTGGACGTGCCAAACTGTGAGTTGGGTCCAAAAAAATCGGACCTTGAAAATATATGTAAACTTTATATACCAATCCAAAGATATAAACTCTGTATAAATTGGAATATAGATTATTAACTTTGCGACCTCAGTACTGTATTTTTAACCTATCTAAATCTTTGAACTAGCCCAAAAAAATTCTATCGAATCCCTTGTTACTGTTTGTTCTCAATGAAGTTGCCCAAAAAAATTTCTCTCTTGTCAAGTTTGAAAGATATTATATTTTTTGAAATCAGTGCTACTTGAACTTTCTCTTAACCCCTTGTGGCAATTTAAGAAGAGCTGAAAAAACAGTAAAATATGAAATTATGGTGATTGAAAAATCAATGGAGTTTAACAGCTATTCTCAATTAATATATCACTTTCCAAACAGAAATTAGAGACACAGAGAATATAAAATTATTTGTTTGACTCAATCTAACACATTGTTTCATATTTTCTAACTCATTATTTATAATTACAACTTGTGGATTGAATGCATTATACTATCCCAACTATTTACTATATATTATTTTGATCATTTTATTATTGGGATTAAAAGAATTTTAAAATCATTCTATATTGTATTCAAAGAATTTTATATTATTTTGATCATTCTATTTATTGCTATTTAAGAATTTAAAAATCTTTTCAAATAATTTCTTTCTTGGTGACATAATTGCACAATTTATAATCTTTACATTCTTCATTATAACCAAAAAAAATATTCAATTTTCACTTATTTAATCTATTTTCTTTCTCATTTTCCTTTGATCATGTGTAGGCTACATTCACTTGTCTTCATATCACTACAATCTTCTAAGGGAGTGATGTCTCTAATTCTTTTGGTTGGAGATCTATTCAAAATATAAAGTGGGCATGTCAGTACTTCTACCCAATACTTATTTGGAAAAAATTTTGCCTTCAACACGGTTCTTTCCATATTAATTATGGTCTAATTTTTCCTTTTTTGCTACTTCATTTTTTTGTATAGTGTACCTTGTGATGAATTTCCTTTTGATACCTGATCCTTGCAATATGCTAGAAATTCTATGATCATTTAATTTTCTTGTCGTGTTTCTTCTCTTTAACGACTTTCAATTACTTGAATTTTTCATATGTATGAAATTTGGTGTTGATGAAGAGGCCATGTGAAGGCACTGACATCATTCTTAGAGGAAAAATATGCTCTCCAAAGTTAATGTCCAATGCTTTAAGACATTGTTCATGGCCTTGGATGCCTTAATGTATTTTTCTAGTACTAAAAGTGTGTTGTACTTCACTAAATCATTTCTAGGGCCTTGGTACACATAACTACTACTCAAAACCACTTAGGAACACTAACATCCATAGTAATAGGCTAATGAAAACCTTAAGAGACAATGTGTGCTTGTTTGAGGAATCATTTCTATCTTAGATGCCTAAAAGCTTCTGTTAGGGCATGGATGTATGTTTCTTCCCATGGTCATATCTAGGGAATTGAGATCCATAACCAATACTAAAACATTCTAGTGGAACCTAGATACCTAGTTTAAAGAAAAGGATTCCCTTGATAGGTCATTTGCGGTGTTCCAAGCAGTTGTTTATGGCTACAAAAGTGTATAATAGCTCATTAGGGACGAAGTCTTAGATTTGCTACTCTAACCATTCTCAATGTCCGAAAATTCTTAATGTTAACTATCCCTAACAATAGATGAAGGATACCCTTGAATGTACCTTTATAGTGGGTTATCATGTTGATCATGGCCCTAGATACGTACAAGTGTCCTTTTTTATATTATTATTATAAATACATTGTGAATGCTTAGTCAAAAATGTCTATGTGAATTTTTATAATGCACATGTGCTTGAGAACATGGAAACTCCCTATAATAGCACACACTCTAGGATGCATGTGTGTGTTTATTTCATTCAATTTTATTTGGGTGAGAGTGACAATTTTAACACATTTGTTTATTTATTTGGTTGACTCAAATTTAGGTTTTGGAATGACAAACTTGATGATTTGGGTTGTAAATACATCAATTTCTCTACATTTTTTAACACATCTCAATATATTTATTTTTCATATTGGTTTTCTATAAATTACACAAATCCATCATCAAATACTCTACATATTCAAAATATTTAATTAAAAAAAGTACTATCTTCTATACACACACACACAATGATCATAAAATACATACATCTTTTATTCCTGTGATTAAATTTTTATTAGGTTATTCATTTTTAAAACAAATTATGTTTTGAGATTTACAATATAATTATTTTTAACAAAG
>APFE030760228.1:1177-11840 GCA_000404065.3 Pinus taeda | reverse complement strand
AGAGGGGGAGTGGGAGAGGGAGAGAGGGAGGGAGAAGGATGTAAATAGCAGGGAGGAGAGAGAGAGAGGGAGAGAGAGGAGTGTTTTGGGGGATAGAGGAAGGAAATATAGGGAGAGGGAGATAGGGAGAGAGAGGGAGGGAGGGAGAGGAAGCGATGAAGAGGGTGTAAGAAGAGAGGGGGAGGGAGAGGGGGAGAGAGAGGGAGAGAGACATTAGGAGGGAGAGAGAGAGATAAGTGGGGGAGAGAGGAGGATAAGAAGAGGGATTGGGGGAGAGACAAACGGAGAGGGGTTGATAGAGAGATAGATTAGGGGAGAGAGGGAGCGTGAATGAGAATGGGCAAGAACGAAAGGGATAGAAAGAGAGAGAGAAGGAGAGGGAGAGGGGGAGATATATAGAGAGAGGGGAAGAGGGAGACAGGGGGAGAGGAGGAGGAGGAGGAGGAGGCTTCATCAAATTCTACTTCATGAGGTTGTAGCTATAAAAGAATACATTTAAATGTTTAGATAAGGTTGTTGTAATCATAATAAGGAGTTACACTCCTAGTTATATTAGGCCTCTAGGACTGCTAGTTAGGTGTCAAATGCATTTAAAGGTTTGTTTTATGGTTAGAATAGGTGTCACTGATGGAAAATTCGAATTCTCTTGATGAGGGATGATGGAATCCTAATTGTAAATGCTATATATAGAGCAAGAGGTCGAATTAACAAAAGGGGTTGGATAATTTTTGGCTCAGCTGCTACTTTATGTGCAGACTATGTATATTTTTAACCTAATGCAAATTTCTACTTAGACAACTTAAGATTCATGAAGAGTTCTTGTATGTTCTTGTTTTGATTGCATCTTCCAATACTTACATTGCAGTGGTGTTTACTTATGATACTCAGAACTCATCAATGATGCTCTGACTTTCTTCATAGATAAACTAACTATGTTTCACTGTTTTATATTTTCATTTATGCACTTGAACTCGATAATGCCTTGACTTCCATTCTAGGTAGAATGTTTTGGCTTCACTACTCAGGATTCAAAGAGAGTTTTTCATGTAATATTGTCTAATGGCTTTCCTCTTTCACTTACTTGCAGTGGTATGGATACATGTTACTTAGAACTCATCAATGATGCTCTAACTTCCTTCATGTATTCATAAACTATGTTTCCTTGCATTGTATCTTTGTTTTGTTGATGCATAAAAACTCTCTATGCCCTGACTTCATGTTAAGCTGATCTTGCGGTGGTATTGAAACATACTTTGACTCCATAGCGCAATGGTAGCCAGCCTTCATCTTTCAACCTATAAACATATACAATCACAAACCATAGAGTTAGCCATCTATCCATATCTTTAATCAAAATCATTAACCCTTTGAGAGAGCCCTCTCAGGATGAGGAGGCTAAGCCTTAGCTAAAAGATTTGTTTGAAATAGTTACACTGAGATAGTCTGATCAGCAGCCTATCAGGGTCCTATATTGGCGATAACACCTCCTCTCAAACAAACTCTCATATATATACATGTAAGTTGTTCCAGTCCATTGTGTTGGGCCGACAGGGCATGATTATTTTCATTGTTAACCAACTAATCAATTACTCTACTCTTATAACACAATGAAAAAAAAGTAATTAATAAAATTTTAATAATGTGAATCAATTTAAAAAAATATTCATTGATGTCATTTAACCTAGAATGTAATTACGCTAATAGGTTTGTATGAGCAGTTAATTATGATATTTGGCCTATGCAATTTACCAACTACATTCATGATGTTAATGAATGATATATTGTAAACTTTTATAGGATCATTTTTTATTATTTATTTTGATGATTTACTAGTATACATTGCGACATAGGAGGATCACATATCACATTTGATGAATGTGGTAGAGACTTTAAAGAAGCATTAATTGTTGGTGCATCTAAATAAGTGTGATTTTTCACAATAACCTTTTATGCATTTGGGATATCTGATAGGTGGAGGAGATTTGAAGATAGATACTTCCAAGTGCAAGTCATCATGAAGTGGTTGGTAAGGTTTACTAAATGTTTTTCAGGATAAGATTTTTGTTGAGGAAGCATAGTACTTGAAGCAATTTGTACACTCATTTTTAGAAGTAGCAACACCAATCCACACCATAATTTCAAGTGGCAAGTGTTTTCAGTGCAGAAAGGGTTAGTGAAGAGCATTGTAATTGTTGAAGAAGAACACCAATCAAGCATTGGTTATAGCATTACCAAACTTATAATACCCCTTCGAAGTGGTGACATAAGCGTGTGGGCTTGCTACGAGAGCAATCTTGATTCTAATTAATTGAATTGAAATAAAATTATGTAATTCGTACAAATAAAAAATAAAATTAAAACAAGAACCCACCATAATAATACTAAAAATATCTAATAAAAGAATAAATCAATATGGATCTAGGTGAATAAAATTAAAACAAGAACCCACCATACGAATATTAAAAATATCTCATAAATGAATAAATCAATGTAGATATATTTTAACGTAGATATTTCATACAGTAATCAATTATGTTCTTATTTTCATTAATTCCCTCTCATTTCTTAATAAATATTGGAATAAAATAAATATTCGTTAATACATATAGAAACGCCATTAACAAAGCATGAAAACCCAAGTAGGTGATAAAAAAATAGTCCTACCACTACATTTTGTCTTGCATAAAAGCAAGCATTGTTCAATTTGAATTTTGAATGGGCACACTTGATAAGTGGTGGAAGTTTCATGATAATAGCCTCAAACATAGATGAAGTGATTTTATCATCATAAGAAACAACTAGATGATTTATATTCCTTAATGAAATACATGAAAACTCAATTTTATCACCATAAGCAGCAACTAGGTGATTCAGAGTCCTTAATGAAGTTTTCTTAATGCACATGACAATTGAAATCAACTAGGAGAGCTATAAATAATAGATAATGCCTAACATAATGATAAATAATGAATAGTGATTAAGTATATTTATGAAATCCCAAAATTTGGGATGTCGACATTTTGTCTTCTTATTATTATCATGTATGCAAGTGATTGTGGTCATGAAAAGGAAAAACAATCAAAAGTGGTTTTAAGGTATAATAAAATTATTCTCAGGTAAATTTTAAGAAGGAACCATATACAAGAGTATTTTAGCACAAACTAAATTATTCGTATTCATTTGTGTGCCTTTATATTTGATTTCTAGTGCCTAACAATGCAATCAAAGATATTTCTATATATTTTGTAGCTAGAGATGCAAAAATATTGAAATGAGAATTTGTTTTGATTGTTTAAATAATATCTACAAATGACTATGGTCCTATATGGAAATTAAGTTTCCTTAAAA
Organism: Pinus taeda; assembly: GCA_000404065.3. Taxonomy (NCBI): domain Eukaryota; kingdom Viridiplantae; phylum Streptophyta; class Pinopsida; order Pinales; family Pinaceae; genus Pinus; species Pinus taeda. The sequence goes on along the minus strand of APFE030760228.1, from coordinate 8,492 downwards.
AAATTAAATTTCATGATTTCTTATTACATTATATGAAATGAGTTATAGATGTTATGTAAAAAGTTATTAGAGGATACCCTACTACAAATGCAATAAGTTGGTGTTGTCAATTACATTGAAAGTATTGTGGAGATTCCTTATAGATTAGAGTAGTTGAAAAGTATATTTTTCTACATATTTTTCGCACATGGAGGAATAAAATCTAGAGTGAGGTCATAAAGGAGAGATGTCATGCCCTAAATGGGAGCATTTTTATTCCATTTTTTTATTAAAAAGAGTTTGGTAAAATGGTAAAATTTCAAGGATAGGGCGCGATAGTTTTGTTGAGATATTTCTTGTTATATCGATGTGATGTGGAATGCATCAAACTATGGGTAGAAATAATGTAACCCTTGAGAGGTTTAGTTGACCATTATTGTTCTCAAAATAACAATGAATCTACTCTATAGTGTGCATGGGTAGCATGAAAATATATTTGTTTGTATGTGTCAAATACATGATGGTACAAGTGAAAAGGAAATATTTTCTAAATAGCACAATGCTCTAGAAAAAAATATAGTTGTTTGGAAAATACAAAGACGAAATTTTAGACTTTCCTCTAATGAATACATTCTTTTAACTATGAATTTTATTTCTCAACATCTAGGATAAAGTTTTGATAAACTTTCATTCATTAATACTATATCAAAAAATTGAATAAGCTTGGAAAAGTATATCAAAAATTAGAAGAAAGAAGTAAAAAAAATCTTTAAAACCACACAAACTATTTTGACAAAAAAAACATTATATTAAAAATTTTAAACAAATAGATCCACCAAAAAAATAAGATATATTATCTCACTCCTTTTATGATTAAAGAAGAAAACTCATAATGCTCCATAAAATTTGTTTTCAAAATAGCTAAAACCTTATAATAATAAAAAAATAAATAGAGTAAAATATGCATACACAACAAATTTATATATGTAGTGGCTTTAGTTTCTTCTATATGTTACAAATGCATAAATCAGCAATAGAATAATTAAAAGGAATATATTTCCAACATAAATTTAGAATTTATGTTTGACGTCATCTTGACCTTGAGTTGAAAATCACATTATATTAGGGCATAGTTTAACTTATAGATGAAATGGAATTTTTCACTAGAATTTAGGGATTTAATTTCAAGCAATATTGTTTTTGTTTAAAATATATTTTTGAATGTAGAAATTGATTGAGTTGCGTGAAAAACCATTGGGTATTCGAATTATACACATTCAACTTAAAATCACACTTTTAAAAATCTTTACTAAATTTCGGTTAAACTTAACTAGAAGCAAAGAGTCATTTCTTTTCAGATACATGATTGACGGAATGTTTAAACGAATATATATTGGTGTCTTTAATTAAATAGTTCGAAGTTATTTTGTCCACATCCTCTTCTTCTATCATTTGTATTTGCAACAATTTTTTTTTTGCGTATGTCAATGTTTGTGTATGTTATTGTTTGGATTTGACTTTATATGACTGGAATTGTTCTGACATGTAGTTTTCTTTTAGTTTTTATAATTATGATATGACATATCTTTGGTTTCTTTGACTTGTGTGTAATTGATATTTTTGTACATTTTAAAGACCTACTATCAATGTTTTCTTGATGAGACTTTCTCCCATTCAGTAGCAATATAAAAAAATTGTCTCTTGGTGATATTCAAATAATTTATTGGGAGGCTATGACTCTATACAATATATGAATGTCAAAGTGAAAAAGGGTTGCTACAAAATCCTTCATTATGTAGTAGCCCTATCTTATTTCTATTTCTATATTATAATGGCTCCATAACACTTTTTTTCATATGCTTGATTGAATTGTATATATGCCCTAATATCTACATGTGCTATAATTTAATCAATGGTAATTACCTAATGCATTATAAACTATGTGATCATTTGCACTTGACTGCTTTTACATTTGGTTTATTTTCCATATTTGAATATTTGTTATATATCATGAACTTATCACATAAGATTTGGTTTAAATATATTATTGACTGTTAGGGCCTAAATCTACCTCAGGCTGAGAAAGTCAAGTCTAGGGTAACATCAACCACACTTAACCTTGTAGCTAGCCCAACCAGGTCTGGAGAGGGTTCTCTCCTTCTCAATCTCAGTTAGGATATTGGAAATTAGGGCTTGATATGATTGATATAAAAACTAATGTTAAGCTAGGTACGTTTGCTCAAAGGAATTTGATTGAATTTAATGGTTGGTTGCTGGATCAGATGGGGAAGGAAACTTTGGGTCTGGGAAATGAACACAGATTTGTAGAGGTTTCTGTGGGGCGAGGTAGGCAAGTGTTTTAGCACTTTGAAATGAGTGTAATGGTGAGTTTAAAGACTTGTGAGGAGCTAGAGAGGGCATGCAAATGTCATAAATCCTCTTCAAATAGCAGAAAACATGTAGAACTAAATAAACCCCAAGGTAGAGCACCGAAACACCAATAAATTCCACCTTTAAAGTTGATTCATTTAGTTACGTTGAATGAAAGAGATGATGGCACACATAAACATAACATCAACTAAATTAATGAGAAGAAAACAATGCTAAATCACATTACCACAAGAATCCCACAAAATGTTGCAAAACCCTGGTTTATTTCCTTGCCAAACTACAGAAGTGATGTACAAAGTAGCTCAATGCATCCACAAGAGACCAACTTTGAAAAATCACTAAGAAATTACAAGATATAATCATCAAATGACCTATGACAGCCATCAAGGATCGAGTCCATGAGTTAAGGAGTTGTTTCAACAAGATCTCAACTAGGAACTGAAAAATAGGCAGTGGAACAACTTGCCTGTAAAACCATGGAAACTGATTCATTCAATTCAAAACCACCTAAAACTGATGTATCTACCTTTTTAAGTCATTTTCCATCATTTTTACACAAAGTACATCAATTTACATCAATCTACATCATAAATTTGACCATGAGAGAGAAAAAGTCAAACTGGTAGAAAACTAGGCAAAATTTTGAGAAACAGGCAAAATTGACAAATTTTCCTCCTATTCATAGTGCCATTTTTCTGTGCATAGCGTTTTTTCTAGGCCAGTTTTGGAAGGGTTTCTGAAGTCCAAATCAGGTGCAGAATAGCTCATTGGAAATATCGGTGAGTCTTCCTTCTGGGACAAGTTGAATTTTTTTATTTGGAGTTTGTTTACCACTTCACTAACGCAATCTCCCAAGACTGCTTCCTGTGTGGCAAAAAGTGGCAGAGAGAGCATTTTTTGGGTGTTTTTGGCCTTTTCGGAGGTCCAAAACTTGTCAAAACTTCTCAACCATTTCTATGCATGCATTAATTTTCATAGTGATTCCAAAAATGTAAAGTTTTTCGCAAATGGAGACCCCCATCAAAAGTGTAGCGCCGATGGCGCTACACAACTGCTAAAAAAACCTGTTTTTTGCATTAAGAACTTCAAAAATGACAAATATTGCTCCAAATTTCTTGAAGTTTGGTATAAGTGATCCTTGTTAGTTGCTTTTCTGGGCCAATGATTCTTCTGCCAAGACCTTGAGTTTATCTTTCTCTTTCTTGTTCCTTGAGACTCTTCCTAGTTTGGCTTTTAGCCTCTTTACCCTTGCATTATAAATCTTGTTCCGGGTTGCGTAGTGGTAGGCTAAGTGATGAAGCATTTTCTTCTCTTTCCTTGCCTTCTCAAGTAACCTCTCCAAGTGCATGTTCATCTTCTCCGACTAAGAGTCCTTGTCATTCTCTATCTCTTGTTCAATGGAAGTCAAAGTGACATGGTCCTCTTTGTCATTTTGCCTCTTCAGTTTCAACATTTCTAGCTCCATTAGGCTTTTCTTATCCTCCAAATGTTTGATGTCTTTCTTGTTGGTTTTCTATATCATCCTCATGCACCTTCTCTTTCCTTTTCTTTGTTTCTTATATCTCTCCATGGAACTATCATTGAGTGTCTCTTCCTCATTGTCATATTCATTGTCTCCTTCCATTGTTTTCCCTTGATTTCGAAAAATGTGTTTATATATGAATGGTTTGTGGATAATAGTATGGAACAGGATGGAGGAATGGAATGGGTAGAGTGTATGGGGGAGGGAGTGTGGAAATGTATGTGTGAATAGGGTTTAGGGATGTGAGTAGGGTTTAGGGAGTGAGTAGGATAAAGTGTGTAGGGTTTTAGGGAGATTGTGTACGGTTTGGGAAATTTGTATGTGAAAGTGGGATTTAGGGAGAATATATGAGGGAATTATGTTTAGGGAATTTATATAAGGGAATGGGGTTTAGGGAACAACAAATGGATGAGTGAAATTTAAAAGTTATGAGACAGTTTAGTGAAAACTGGGGTTTGACTTCATGAGTAAAAGAGTTACCAAAGATTGATGTAAAACCATTTTTGACAGGAAGGATTGATTTACTTACTTTCCAAGAGGTAACTCGAGAGATTTGAAGCAAATTGAGTGATTTTGGAGCATTTTGGGGCTTGGCTACCACGTGCGTAGCGCATTTTTGCAAACCAATTTTGGAGGCCTTCCTGGTATGCAAATTGGGCTTAGGATAGCTCGTTGGAAATCTTATCGAGTATAATTTCCTAAAAAGCTTTAATTTTTAAATTTAGAGGTAATTTTGCCTGTCAAAAGTCAAATCTCCCAAGACTGGTCAAAATGTACAAAATGAGGCTGCCTAAATGTAGAGTGTTGTTGCAGTCAACTTTTGAAGGTCTTCCTCAACTCCAAATTGAGCTCATGATAGCTCATTGGAAATCTCTCTCTGTATGAATATCATTTAAATTATCAAGGAAGTCATTTGGTCAACCAGACTAGGGAAAATATTGATTTTCCCAAGGTCACTTCAGAGGTGCATCAATTCTCCTGAGGCAACTGTATTTTTGACATTTCTCTAAAACCATGATATGTAAGAAGTGAAGGACATTTTTCTTCCATGGGCTATTATGGAAATAAACATCTATTAATGTTTACAAATTCATTTTTTCTTGCTCAGAAACATCATTTGAGTAAAACCTATCGTGATGTGTGGAATAGGGGATTTGTCGAAATGAAGTAAAATAAAGGGGATAAAGGGCTTCTAAAATCTTGAGAAAATTTTGGAAAGTAGGAAGGGATGTTAAGAAATAGGGGAAACGCTAAGGGAGATTGCTTTTAGACATGTATCATGGTTTTATGGGTGATTTGGCATTCTCGTCAGGTATGTTAATCCCGATTTGCAACAATTGTCTCAAATCCACCACTCACAAACACTCGTATATGACAACCATTAATGTCTTTGTACCATACCTCTTGACTATCAACTTTGAGATAATCCCTTGGGGTTTAAAGGTTACCAACACCTTGTTACTTCATTGTTCTTGTTCATATTTTTTACATTGTTGGGTAAGTTAGGGTCAGTTGACTCACACGTTGAAAATTTAGCCTCTAGTTTAATGTCATCCAAGCTGAGATAGTAGGGGCATATCATGAATGTGTAGACATGTTCCACTAGGTCAACTATTGGGATTTACTTCAATTGTTTCAGGGTTGTGGTAAAGGGGTTATCAAGAATTTTTCTCCTTCTTTTCATATGAAGAAAGCTAGAGTGGGGCATCTAGATATGGTTACATATATTTATTTCATTGCATCAACTACTCATATCCCCTTTGAGAGAGAGAAATGGTCTAAAAGTTGCACAATGTGTGACATTCCCTATAAGCAACTTATCCTTAGTAAATATTGTGGATATCATGTGAAAGGTATGCCAATTTTCTCTTTGAAATCTAAATGGCATAATTTAGTTCTGTTGTTGCATCAATATGTTACTTGTAAAGGGTGACATAGTCTAGTTTTTATTTACCATAAAAGGTTGTTAATGGCATTTCTCTTCCATAAACTTAATTTTTCCTTTTATCTATATAAAATCCTAACTAAAATGTCCTGCACATACTAGTCACATCAGGAGTTAATATTAATACAAAAACATCAATCTAAAGTTAATATTAAACTAATTCAGAGGAAAATTTCATGGGCAAGGTGAAAGAGGCAATAGAATAATGCTAGAAACGATGATTTTTTCCATATTGAGGCTCATTGCGAGGCTCATCCATGCCGCTTTTTATGATGATAGTCCTCCAAGAAATATCCATTCGAATGAGCATAAATTAAGAACATGTATTGGTACCAACAATACTTGCTCATTATCCCATGTTTTGAAAACTATTTTAATAAGATTGTCCATGAAAATAAGGAAATCAGAACTTCAATTCAAGCTGAGGAAAGACACGGGGAACATAAATCTTCCAGTACTAAAAATAAATATCAGTCTAAAGATACACATATTATTATCAGGTCATCAATGGTGAAATTAGTTATATCTTTTGATGTAGATGGTTTGATCCTGATAGGTAATAACTTTATTATTATTTGTGATCGAGATTTTTGAAGTTTTCAAGGTATGTATCTATTTTTATTTATTTTACTAAATTTTAAAAAGGGAAAATACAAAATCCGTGATTTTATAGTAGCCCTATCTTGTTGTCCATATAAATGTCTAATATAAGGCTTGTTGGTCGTAACAAGTCATCCATATTCACCAGATAATGACATTAGATTCCACAATGGAGGATAACTAATCTATAAAGGAGAGAAGTCATAAAGATTACATCTAGGTCATACAGGAGAGAAGTCATGCCCTAATGATTGCATTGTGCATTTTCCCTATTACATCTATAGGCTTCTTTGTTTGAGAATAGGATTCTCACACATTTAATTTAATTATTAATAATTATTAGGTGAATGGTAGAGGTTTAACATCCATGGAATATGTTAGAATAGTCATAGTATTATTCACATCTGAAGTGTTAATATTTATCTCCAACTTAATTTTGTTATTTTAGTTAAGTCATGTCAAATTGTTTAATTAAAGGAAACATCATATCAACATGTATCATATTGGACATGTCATATTGATAAGGCATGGTATTGGCCCATAGTATTGTAAGAAGAGCTATTTAGTTGAGTTAAGAATTTCCATGGTAAAGTGGGGATAAAAAAATATAATAAATTTATAATCTAGTTAAATTTTATGATTCTTTTTTATCTGGGTAATGTGAGATGTATAATCGAGAAAGTGTTTTGATTCTTATCATGGGTTAATGTGTATACAAGTCATTCAATTTATACGGTTGCACTAATTAAAAAAATATATGAGTAAAAGTTCTTATTATGGGGTGTGTAGTCTTGTTCACTTTTTTGTTTTTATATGGTATTGATGTGAAATACAACATCAACCTATTGGTAAAGACAATGTAAAATTTGATATTCTTA
>APFE030760222.1:9257-34781 GCA_000404065.3 Pinus taeda | reverse complement strand
TTGCCTTTGCCTGAAAAGTGCTTTACATCAACATTCCCAAATTGCCTGAAGTATTCAAGGGCAAACAATCTCATGGGCACATACTTGGGCAGTCTGTATGGGGGAAACTCACAACCATATATTCTGATAACGGTGTAGTTTTGGTAAAAATACCAATCCCCAATGTTGTACACCTTGGAGAGTTGAAGGATCCTCTGCATCTCATCTATTAGTCTTGGAGGAGGTGAGCTCATGAACAGAGACATGGCTGGGTGGATGAAAAGGTCTATAAACTCGCAGTAAGTGTGTGGAGAATAGGCTCTACAGTGAAAACTGAGGTTCAATACACTACCGACCTTGGATTTCCTTGTGCATCCACTCTTTTCGTAACAAAGGAAAATTTCTCATGATGATAGTATATAATTAAGTGGTAGATGTAGGAGGTGTATCTGAACACCTTTTCTCTTGATAGGTTCATAAACTGCTCATGCATTTTGTCTGACATGTAGGTGGCATAGTCATAGCAGATTGGAGCTTTTCCAGGAGAAAACATGAGCATCATTACCAATACAGTTTCATCAATATACTCAACTGATTTATAACCCAGGATGGGACTGATCATATCTGCAAGGTCTCTGCCCAATGGGTTGAGGTAACCAGCAAAAATAGGAGGATATTGCACAGTATCAGAGTTAATAAACAGTTGGTTCAGCTTTGTGATCTGAGCATCTGTCAACATTTTAGCTCCTTGGTTTATCAGATCAAACAAAGACAAGGGGACCAATTTCTTCTTGAATTGCAACATCTCTCTGATGGCCTCAGGGGTGATGTAGAACACAACTGAGCCTGAAGGGTCAAGCACAGCTCTCTGAGTGGGATCATAACATACAACACATAGGTGAATTAGTTTAGGGAATTGGTTGACCTAAGGAAGCTTGAAGATTGGGAGGAAGGAATCCCAAATGCCCAATATATCTGTTCCAGCTACATGTTTGGCCTTTAATTCATTTAGCAGGGGGAGGTGGAACCTGCTATGTGTTAGGGAGTCCTCTGAGATTTGATAATCCAAGTCTGCTAAAGGTTGCTACTCCAATTCTCTCTGAGGGGCATTCAAAGGGGCAACATTGAGGGCCACAGGTGCTACTGGGGTCTCCATGGTTACTTAAGAACTCTGTTTTGTATGTAAATTAGTGTTACTTGTGCTGAGTAACAGAAAAGAGTATTGCTTAGAAGAAGAGGTGAATTGAGAAACAGAGGACGATAGGGTACACCGCAACAATTGAAATACTGCACACAGCAGTGAATGGGAGAGCAAATACTTGTTTTCAGCGAGTTCCTTTACAATATTTAGGTGTAGGTTCGGTTTCCCTTTTCACGACTGCGCAAACAGAATGTAGGTTATGTGAAAGTTTTGTTTGAACAAGGCTTAGCTAGTGAATTTCGAGCTTCCAACTTCAAATGGGAACTGGGCGGAGGGGATTTGCTGGTGAATTATGTGTTTCTCAGTGTTCTTAAGTGAATTTCAGCTTATTGCAGATAAAACCAGGCGCAGAGAAGATTTGCAGGGATAAGTACCTGGTAGATTTGATGGTTCGGGTCACAAATGCAGGTGGGTAGGCGCGCCGAAGGTCTCCAGGTCGAATTCAGCTGGCTGGTGCAAATTTGGACGTAAAATGCATGCAGAAGGCGCAACAACAGTTTTTGCAAAAAGTGCAAAAAACGTAAAAAATTGGCAAAAATATGGATTTTTGGGACATTCGCGCCTTTTTCAAATGACGTCAGCATGACGTCATCGGGTGGGTCAGGGTCGGATGACGTCATCAGGTGACGTGGCGACTTATGAGTGGTCCACGGGGGTGGTGAGGTGGCAGACAAGTGGAGCAATGGTGGACGAGGGCGCGGGCACGGCGATGACGTAGGCAGTGACGTAGCGATGATTGTGGCAGGCGGATTGGTGGAAAACCGGAAACCAGAGTGGTATCATATCACACCGCTTATGATACAGAAGGGAATCTGTCAGAGGGGGCTCCGATACGCTGTGGGGGCGACGCATGGCCGAGGCCTGACGTCAGCCTCTGACAGATATCGGACACTATCTTTCGGACGTCGGGGCCGGTCCGATATCCACGTCAACCGTTGGATGAAAAGTGCCCGATCGGACGGTCGACGGGCCGATAAGCCGCCCGGATGATACGGTGTCGGGCAGACATTAAAAAATTATTTTCCATGGGATTTGTGCCCGGCGGGACCCTTGTAAATATTAACGGGTTTGCATGGTTTTCTAATGTATTTTTATAAAGGCGCGCATATCACAAAAAACTTAGGAAAAATGGGTTTTTCATGAAATTTCTTTGCAAAATCGCGCGTAGCTCAAAACTTTGGATAAGTCGGGATATTGGGTTATTTCAATGTATTTTGTATAAAAGTGCATATAGGTCCCAAACTTAGGATAGGGCAGAAAAAGTGGGTTTTCCATGCATTTTTGCCTTTTGAGCGGGTCTAAGGGTGCAAATGGGTTTTTCCAAGGTTTCTTAGGCAAAATGAAGAGTTGGATAGGTAAATGAGTTCTGAAGGAGAAGAAGAGGTAAGGCTTGGATTCTTAAACTAACCAGATGTCAATTTAATTCCCTGGTAGTGAATCATATGGCTATAATGCCAAGGGGGGGATATTTATAGAATGCTTAGGATTTATACACCATGGTGTTATAATAGTAGGGAAAGGGTGACATAGGGAGTTAGATAATAGAAGTTTAAAGGTTAATATGGAGGGAGAAGGTGAGTGAGGAGTGATATCACTAATTTTATTTGAAAACAACTTAGCTTAGGGAGTAGATCAAAATGAAAAGAATTTTGCACAAGAAATGTGGCTCTTAAAGGATACAAGAACCAACAAAAACCTTGAATTTCTTTCATAAACACAACTGGTGAAAGGATGTTAGAAATGAGTGTAAAACAAGGAAAAAGGGAAATTAGACATGCTCCATTGTGTTGCTTTCCTTGTATTGACCAGCAAGATTGAGTTTGAAAGGAACACCACTTCTGCAACCCCATCTACCTACCCATCTACTTGCCTAGCATTTTTTGTTTCTTCTTGGAGGGTGCACTTGGACTTGCAGACCCTTATGTGCCTTTTCTTTTCCACTGGATTTTCTTTTTATTGCCTATCTAGCACTACCCTTATTTCTTCCAAGGCCACAGATTAAGCAGTTGGGAACCTTAGTTTCTCTGCCTAACTATTGGTCTACCAAGATTAAACAGTTTGGACAGACTTCTTTCTCTATTCTACAACAGAAAATTGAAACATGGCATGATCCAGTTTAGACTGTTGGACCATCCATAAAAATTTAATAAACATGAAGGCATGTACACACCTTGCCTTTCCTTGGAAATATGGGATCTTTGTATCAGCAAAGCAGAGCATATTTAGCATTTGAATTTGCCAATCATGAAATATGAAACCTATTGGTATAGGTATCCAACACTACCCATAGGCCAATGGCCAAGCGGAAGCCATCAATGGTGTCCTCAAGACCATGATATATTGGTTAGTAGGAAACCATAAAACCTGCTAGCATCAAATCATATATCCTACTCTTTGGGCATACCGAATGTCAGTAAAAACTACTATATTATTCATGCCATTTGATCTTGCCGATGGCCTGGAATTAGTTCTTTCTATCGAGTGCTAGATTCCCTCTCTCAAACTAGCTGTTGAACTCCTATCCGACACTAGTGTCGAAAAAGAGCACTTGTTGATATGTCGCACTGACTCTCGAAGCACGTAAACATCATTTCAAAGCCCAATATGACAAACATGTCAAGCCTTAATCATACTAAGAGGATGACCTCATTTTAATTTATGATCAGAATAATGATCTTTTGGGGGAAGGAACCCTTCAACCATTATGGGTTGGTCCATATTTCATTACAAAGGCTTTTTTCCAAAGGTGCTTATGAACTTTAGGAATGTGATGTAATCGCACTCACCGAGCCTCATAATGGGTTGTATTTGAAAAAATATTTTGCCTAGTGTTCTACCAAGCATCTTCTTTGTAATTTTATGTATATAAGTTTTTCTTCTTTTGGTGTGTCTAGATTTTTTATCTTTTAAATGGGTATTTGTCTCATACATGTCTCTTGTTGGACAAATGTCTTCATCACCCTTACCATACATTAGATATGTTGATGGTGCTAGTCATCACACATGGCACATTGCATCAGTTGCTTGCACTATTTATACATTTGAGTCAGAACTACTTACTTCTCAGGGAGTTTTTACCACCAATAATATTCTTGAGTACATGTTCATTATCGAACTCCTTTATGAAGCCACATCTCATGAAATCTCAAATCTGGTGGTTACATTGACTCTTAGCTTGTTATGCAATTGACTAATCATTATCACATTCACAATCCAATCTTGTTATGTTACTTTTTAAGGGTACGACTTTTAGAAAAACACTTCGAGTTTATTACTTATGAACACATTCCTAGAGAATCAAATGCATTAGTTGATTAGTTGTAAAATTATATATTGGATTGGGATATGTCACATTCTTTATAGTTACATGCATGAGTGTAAAATTTTCACACTTAAAACTTTACAAAAAATCACAAAACACATACACCATTAATCGCCTATATATATATATCGTGTCTAGTCTTTTTACATCAAAAATTCCCAAAACTTGGGCATTTTAATACAAAGATGGCTTTGCTAAACCTTGCTCTGACACCCGATGGCCATACTGTACTCCTGTTGAGCCTTCTACTCATGGTAATATATAACTACTCTAGCTAACATCCTCAAAGGTACAAAAAACTACTTTGGCACACCCATTGTGTGTTGTTCCGTGTGGATCAATATCTCTCTCATGGGAAGAAGTGGCACACGAATGCTCAAACCTTGCATAGACTGTGTGTTTCATCTCCCCCTTCAGTGGCTTTCGTACCCTCTACAGTTTTCCTAGCCCTAGATAGCTAATAACCTTGCCTAGCATGGCGAGCCATACCCGTAGGATGAACTAGTGCCACATATGTGTCAAAAAAACACCTCATGTCAAATTTTTTTACCCATAAATAAAAAAGATTGCATAAAATTCAAAAGACAAAAAATACTTTTCACTTTTATCTATCCTCTTACCTACTGGCCCCCACTAAGTTCCAGGTGGAATATTAGTTCGAGATCTCCTGGGTAGCTCATGCTAGCATATAGATAATCCTCAATCATTAGGGTTTGGCAACTGAGCCACTCAAATAATTCATCCTCAAAGAGATATATAATCGATCCCCCTCCAACACAACATGTTAGGGCTACCCATCCCTTCTATCTAGGCTCCCTAGGACCAACTATACCTAGACTCATACGAAGCCTCATCATGGCCACCCTCTCTAGTGCGAAGGACATGATCAAAGTCCCATAGAAAAACTCTCATTAGGCCTAAGTATTACACGTTGTCAACTATGTTTTCACCTGATAAAGATATCCCTCACACAAGTTGAACACTTGTAGCTACAAGGAATCCAATGCCAAGAGAAGCTAAGACTCTGTACCCGCATGTTGACTCTTAGACCCTGCCATGCACAAGATCGTCCACATAATAGACTTCATTGGTCTTGTTATGATTCACTCTATGGGAATTATGTTACTCATTGGATAACTAACATCACTGCAATATTTTTGGATCACGTCCATGGTGGTCCTCAGATCAACTCTCCCTCCTATCACGTTTACTCATGCACCCCTGCATGATAAACCAGTGAGGAAACATATGTCATCATGTTCAATAGAGAGCTCATGGTCCCTAATGTTGAACACACCCTATCGTTCATCTCACCATAGGTTAATCCAACTCAAGAGATCCTCCTCACATTTCATTAGGTCAATTCTGGCATACTTCAAAATCACGCATCATCTCAAACATGCCAAACATGTTGAATAATTCAACATTTATATTTCTTCAGCATCATGGACTCTTTCTCTCCAAAGAATCATCTTGCAAGCTTGATCCCTGTAGAAGACAACCCTCAAATCAATTTGTAGCTGGAAAAATCCCTTGGAAACTAAGAAACCAAGCTACCTATGTGCTTGGTCGGCTAACGCAGCCCTCTAGTACCCACAGGCCATGCTAATGCCCCTCCCCTTTGTGGGAAGGGCATTTAACATGCCCCATGGCCTAGGTGACTACGTTAGTTGACAAGCCACCTAGGTCGTGCTCAAAAATGCTAAAATGACCATAAATCAACCTGAATTAAGTATTTAAATGTAATTAATGGATCAATCCACTTACCTGGAACTAACAAAATGTTGAATGGTCGTTTGGATTTCTCCCGATAGCTCGAGAAAATTGTACTCCTTTTTGTCTCCAGAGCACTCTCAAAAACTTCAAACAGTGAAAATGAGGGCATGTCACCCTTAATGACTTTGGAGGTATGACTCACTTTAGTTATTCATTCAAATTGAAGCTATTCCTTCTTGTCTTGTTTAAACATGCACGACATCAATATTTTGTCAAATTTTACTAATGCTTTGATGATCATCTAATGTCTTGATGTATTGTTGATCAAGTTTGACTCCATATGAGCATGTTCATTTCTGGGACTTTTTTTCGGTGTTAAAATGAAAAAATCCCGAGTTACCTTCTTCAAGCTAATAAAACTCCTATGAAGAAAATATGAGCACATTCCTTTTTGGGACTTGTTCTCACTCTTGAACTCAAAAACCCCCCATGTTACCTTCTTCAAGCTCATAAAATTCTTATGAAGAAGACTTGAGCAATTCTTTCTATCTCTTTTTCTCACTCCTTAAAATGAAAAATGATCTATCAATTTTTTCTTTATCTGACTTGTTAAAATTTCACGAAGAATATTGAGTTCACCTTGTCTCCTCGTACTCGTAACAAAATGACGTAGACATCTATTAACCATAGGTTTATCACTTTATCTAGACTCAATGGACTAAGTTATGGAAAACGAATTGTGTCAAGTATAGTATTAACCCTTTGTTGCACACAGTCATCAACCATGACAAAGTTACCCCTTGGAGTTGTCTTTATGATCTTTTAACTCTCTAAATATGAAAGGACCACTGAGTTTACCTGTCTAGAATCATTAAACTTAATCATATAGGGAAAGATTAGATAGAAAAATGGCTCAATATCTATACTCTAAAGGATATTTTTGTATTAGTCAATCCCTTGAACATGCAACCCCCTCAAGAAAGCTCTTTGTCAGCTTCTCGTCTAACCTTACCATTCTACGAGTTTAGCCTTCATAATTTGATGTTCCTGCATACCTGTATCCTAACACTCTTTGTCGTTCATGATTCTAAGATGCCTGGTAACCTTGATATCGTGTGTTAGATTGTTCAAGGGATTCATCTACTCTCTGGTTCTTGTATCAACCATACCATCAAATGGTTAAATTTTCCTTTGTTTATTTGACCCATTGCTCTAATTTATCTCCAACACAATCATTGTTGTCTTGTTTCATGTCAACTGATGTAGAACAACTTATTACCTACCTTTTGAAAGATCTCTTCCTATCAACTTCAACACTCTATCTAGGAAGAAGATCTAGAAACACATCAATACCCTAGAAATTGCAATCCTCATTGGAAAGTTACCCTCCATTTGATTGTGGATTTTCACTATTTGCTCTCAATTCAACGATTCTACGAGTGTTCAACAACAACCAACTTTTCACACTCACTAGTTTGTATTGGACATCTTGTAGACCATCATCCTTATTGGTGGCCATCGTCGTGTTTTGGGATCAGGTCCCCTGGGTCAGTTTTGGGGCAAAATCCCAAGTTTCAATGTAAAAAGATGTAAATTCCACACAAATTGTCGACGCAAAGCATGAGTTAGTTAAGAGTCAAAAATGGTTTTTACCCACGTTCATGTAAACTTGAGTCAGCTTTTGAAGATCTACCAATGGTTCACCGACCATGGGATTGTATAAATAGGTGTGTCTTAGAGAGTCTAAGGCAAATAGATAGAGATAGAAGTATTTTGTCTATGGCTACGATAGAGGGAGTCTAGAGGGTTAGCATAGGAAAGTAAGAGGAAAGGCTCTATAGCTGAATGTTCAGAGGCCTAGAGTAGTGTCTGCAACTGAGTGCCTGGACACCTGTAACTGACTGCTCAGGGAAGTATTGAGTCTGTAAACCTATATTGAAGATTAATAAAGAAGAATGTTGCAAAATTCCTGTGTTTTATCTCTTTACTTCTGTTATGTATTGTTACACTAAAATTTGTCACCATCACTATCTGCAGTTAGTATGGCTCCATCAACAGTCATACTATCCTCCTTAGCAAGCCTCATACCTCTGCTCTCCATGTCAAACTTCAAGAAAGAGAGAAAGTCTTTAAAAAACATGTTTATCTCTGGGTACGTAGTTTCTCTCTACCTTACCTGTGTGTACGCATCCCAAGTTCACAATACCTGCATCCTTGCACGCTTTGTATGTAAAGGGGTGGGTGTGTACTCCCGTAAAGGTCAAAAGGCGCGAGTTTCATCTTAGAAAAGTTACTTGTGGTCATTTCTAGAGCATTCTAGAAGCTTGTTTGACGTGTATTGAGCGCCTCCAGATGGTTCATGTACCCCTACGAAAGAGGAACTTATCCCATCAAGAGAGGAGCTACCCAATCCAAAAGAGGGGCTTATCCCATTGATGTTTGACCTGATTAACTTCCTCTAGAGCATTATAAATACAGGCATTGGGCCAGAGGAGGGGAGGTTGAAAGCTGAACATTCCAAAGGGTAGATGCTGCTGGAATTAGGACTTCCTTGTAGAAGCTTGTGAGGAGAGATTCCCATCCTTTCTTGTTTCATTTGGAAGTGGGTGAGCTTATCAAAGTAAAGGAAAACTCTTGCTGGACCCTGGGAGGAACTTGCACAACACCAAGGCTCAGGTTGTAATGGTTTCTTTTGTTTCCTATTAATACAAATAAGTCCATTCTTCTCAATGATTTGTTATTAATGAGTTGTTTCATATACTCCTTGGTCTGTATGTTGAATATGTTTTATTTTATGAGATATTCAGGTGATATGTAATCGTTTGATTGTTAGTGAATGCAGGTTTCGAAGTGAAGGAGGAGCTCATCCTGATCAACGAGGCTGGACTACTACAACAACATTGGACTACAGGTAGGATCTAAACACTTGATTTCTCGTATGGTAAATGCATGTTTAGAGAAGGATTGCTCTTAATTGTCTTATTTGTCACTAGAAAGTCTTAGGCTTCTAGGGAGGTTGGTTTTGTACGCAAGATTAACTCTTTCCGCATGACACACCATGATCAGTTGGCGGCGAAGCCACCTGAAGAACTCCGGTCTGAAGGCCATCTGCTGGCCGCCACCACCCCTCGGCATCAGTGCCGCCCATCGAGCCATCCTCGACTCTCGAGGTGCTGGGTCTGCCACAAAGGCCCCTTGGCCCTAGAAGCTTGGCACACATTCTAGAAAGAACGTCACCAAGACGGAACCATACCCAAACTACTGCAGCTTGCCCCGCTTGGCCTTTGTCAGCTGCCTCTTCGTATTGGTCGTCATAGCTGACGCCCAATTGAAGAATGTCGGGCTAAGACACTCTATCGCTAATAGAAGATGGTTCTTCGTGGCTTCATGTGGTGCTTGTGCCCCCGCAGCTCATGTGAAAGTGAATAGTAATGCCCGCAGTGTCAAGACCTGAACAGTGGGGATATCCACCTTCGAACTGTCGTGCCCATATTTTGGCTTCGGGAAAATTCGGGCCTTCACCTCATTCATCTTCTCTCCAGATGGCCTGCTCCCAGTAAATCGAGGCACCGACCCTCGTCGTGACAGTCCAGTCAAGAAGTAGACATCTGATACGTCCAACTCTAGTACCTGATCTCGTATCTGGAACACCTGTTCCTCTACGTCCTATAAGTCAATCAAATACTGCAGGAGCTCTGGCTAAGCCCATAAATAAGATAGAATGAAGTATTTTTTGAGCCCACATGCTCTGAGGGCTTCCATGCAATCTTCATCAGCTAGGGCCAAAGTGTCCACTTGGTCATGTTCCTGTCCTTTCCATACAATTACCATTTTTGCGGATTGCCCTGCAAAAAAAGCCAAAATGATGCATTAGAACCTCATGAAGCTTGAAATTGAAAAAAAATGGGTTCTAGATTTGTTAAAATCAGCCTAAAAATGTGCGCGGCCATTGGCGTGACTATTTCTAAAACAGTCATGCCCATGGGCGCGCACCCTATGGGAAACTTGCCCCATTAGCGCGGGTCCTTGCCCGAAACCCGCGCCAATGGGCGCAACCCCCAAATTTGAAATTCCCCCCATAGGAAATGAAATGCAGGTAAAAACAAAATCTAAACGGATGGAAATGAAGCTAAGGACAAGACCGCTTACCTAGCACTGATGGCACTCGAAATGGTCCACTGGATTGGCCGCAATCGTCAACTGTAGGTCGCACTCCAAAAAGCCCTAATGTCGCTCTCCAAAGGTAAAAAGTGAAAAGTAATTTTTATTTTACTATTTTCACCTTTTTATGGCTTTTCAACCCTAATTAAGTCATTTTATGAATATTTTTATGGATATTTGTGTCGAAAATGGGTTTTACGCCGATTTTTTGTGCAGCGACAGGTGTTTATGGAGCTTTCATGGCAAAATGAGTTGTATTTTATACTTTTTCGGACTCGGTAAATACATGAAAAAGTCACTTTGGATTCATCTTTTGCTCTTTTCCGACTCTCTAAACATGAAAAGAATGCCGAGTTGGTCGTCTCGACTCATTAAACGGACATGAGAGGCAGTCATCTTTAAACCCTTTTCCGACCGTTTAAAAACAAAAAGATCGTCGGACCCTTGTTGTTTCCGGTTTTTTAACAGTCACGAAGCGTCGTGGTTTTCATCGCTTTTTTACTTTTTCAGATCAAAGTCACTACTTATGAAAAGTACTCCTCGGTCGTAATGATCGGGCGGTTCTTTTGAGCATGGTTTTATACTTTTTCGAGCTTGAGAGATACAACTTTACGAAAAAGGACACCCCTGGAGTTTCCTTTTCGCTATGTTTTCAAACTCTCTAAACATGAAAAGACTCCGACTTCTTCCTTTGTCAGACTCGTTAAAACTGATTGACATCGGATTCCGTCGAAATGACGCTTCTCAAGCATATGCTATCCCCGTCAAGCTTGCCATGCAAATTTAACCGGGGTACTCGCTAGAAATGGTGGGGGAATAAAGGAACCGTAATCATCGTCATGTCGATAGTATGTCGCTCTTGAACATAGCACTCGTCTGCATTCATGTTTGGGTGCGGACATCTCATCTTGTTTCACACTTGCCTCCATGGGTTTGGGTTATCCTATTTGACCTTTCATCTACTCATCGCCTTGTCACCATGACCCCTGATCATTTGATACCAAATACTGCCAAGTCCACTGTCATGCCACCAATGTGTTCAAGAGAAATTGACCTCTGCAGAATATTCAACCTCCCTCTGATGCTTCACACAAAACATTTTATCCCTCTCTGTCTCGTGTCGATGATGTGGGAAACATTATGGCCCACCTTCGATCAAGGTCACTTCCTGTCGACTTCAGCTCATTATCCCGCAAGTTGACTTAAAGACTCCCTTCAGGTACCTTGGAGCCTGCATGCCTCAATGGCAGGTTCTTTGTGTTCGACACGAGGTTTTCATTATTGGCCTCCGATCGGATGATTCTACGGGTGTTCGGCACCGGCTCATTGATTCGCACGCCGTGGATTGTACCTATAGTACCTTGAGGACCATTGTCATTATTGGTGGTACCTCTCGCGTATGTTAACAATTTTCATCATTGACTGGTAATCAGACGATGTTCTCGCATGTTTGACTTCGACTCCTACATTCACATGCTTGAACTTGTACTTTGCTCGGGTTGAGATGGAGCACAAGACCCTGGATTTTGTATGTTGCGATCCAGGTTGCATTTTGTTGATTATTATAATCACTACATGACTCATTCACTGGATGGTTGTGACCATGCTTGAGTCCATTCATTGATCCTCATCGGATGGCTGCATCCATACCTGGGATCCAGATTAGTATGTACTCTACTATGGATGGTTGTGCCCATACCATGTACATCATGTATTTGAGATATCAGTTGTATTACGTGCAGGTTCTCCGGCGGCCGTGTTTTCAGTCAACCATGTTCTTGTAAATCACTTCACCCCTCTCTCTCTCGGGCTTCATGCTTTATGGGGCATCTGTTACACAGTATTTTGTCACTTTCCCTGTTACCCCTTCTCCCGTACATTGGAGGACCTATTCCAGGACCTGTGAGAAGTGACATGACTTGAAAACACCGGCTTTGTATCCATTAAGGTATGTGTTCTATATGCCCTGAAGACACCTTCTGCAAAATACCCAAAAATATAGCCCTTTCTCCATTTGTGTTGTTCCATAGTGTATTTCTCGCGCCAATGGGGTAAATACTCCAAAGAGGGCACGCCAGCTGGCGCTCTATCTTAGAGTCACACTAGCGCCAACCCAGTTGGGTAAAGTTTTTAACCATTAAACTTCCGAAGGTTCCTTCCACCTTATCCATTAACTATTTCCAGTTTGGATTGATTCAGTTGGGCTTCATATCTCCCAAGGAGGGAAGTAGTTCTCCACTTCTCATGGAAGCTTCCGTATGATAAGGAAAATCCCACGAATCAAGTGGATGGTCTTATCTACTCCTTCTATCTCTGTATAAGCTTGTTCTTTCCCATTTGACAAGCTAGTTGGTAATTCTTGGTTAGTAATTCTATTTCACAAGTTCCCAAAGTCTGAGGATTGCTAAGCTCATCTTGCAAGAGGTCTTGTGTATCCCTATGAGGTTAAACCTTTAAGGAGGAGATCCATGTCCAAGTGATCAAGGAGAGGGAGGCTTGTTCCCCATCCCCTACAAGCTTTACAAGGCATGTATTGCTGATTCACCCAGCCAAAGGAGGATTTGACGTCAGAACTTGGTTGTATTCTCTTTTGATTTATCAATAATAATAGATGACTATCATTATGGTTCCACTCATGTTTTTTTACTATGATGTTTGATTTGTATCCTTTCTGACTGATACATAGTTGCATTTCCCAGATTTTATGCTTGTATTTGTCTTTTTCTTTGCATGTGTAGGTGTCTATTCACAGAGATCGTGAGGATTGTGACCAACTGAAGTGGAAGAATGGAAGCGACGACCCTTCTATGAATATAAGCGTTGGATTTGAGGTAGGCTATCATCATTGGCCTTTACTTTGCAATTAGGAACTTGTGTGTTAGCGTTGTTTGATTGTTGCTAGACCACAGTTAGGCTAGTGGGATCGCCTTTGTCCGCAGAGGGGATTTACCTACTCAACAGTCCCCATCCCGACTCTTATCCTAGTCCTTATGATTCCTCATCTGATTCTAAACTTCCTTCACCACATATCGTCACCATGTCTGGACCCATAGCTGGGGCAGGAACCCAATTTGTTGGTGGCTTCAGTAATATACCAGTGGCCACATCAGGTGGAACGGTCTCCGGAACCATTCAAGTAGCCTCCATGCTCCCATTTATGGCCGGGTTAACTCTACTAGATCTTAACCAGTTGATAAATGACCACATACACCATGATGTTGGTTGGTCGTCTATGCCAACTAAGATTCCCTCAGACATCTAAAAGTTTTGAGGGTATTGTTGGAGAGGATCCTACCAACCATGTCTGATCCTTCCACATCTGGTGCTCGTCCAACTCCATAACCAATGACTACATTCATCTTCATCTCTTCCAATGCACTCTCACTAGAGATGCTGCAAAATGGTATGTAGACTAGTCCTTTCCCTCACATTCCCTTTTCGCGACGCTTGCTAAAGCATTCTTATGATATTTGTAGTTACCTCTCTGGTATGACACTGGTACTGAGCTTTTGACCACATTCTGTCAATCCTCCACTACTCGCCTTTTGACCATGTTCAAGAATGTCATTGAAGGAGGGGCACATGTTGTGCCCCGCCTTTCGAAGACCGTGTTTATGTAGATTGGTTTCTCAAGAACCTTTTATCCCCCATTGGGAAAGATGTCATGTCCCATTTTCCTCAGACCAAGGAAGAAGCTCTACAGACCGCTTCGAGATATGATCTGATTTATGCTCAATTAGGTTATGTCTATACCATTATTCAAGACCTCCCTCGTCCTGGGAGTGCTAATGCATGGGGAGCATCTCACGCTATCAACAGTATCGTTGGATCTATTTCACACTCTTCACCATATTCTCAGCAGAGTTATGGCTACCCGCAGGGGGCACCAGTTCCTCAAACATTTATGCCCTTCCTGCTAGCAACATGTTTCCAGGGCCCCAACCTGTCTACCAAACTATTTCTCCTTCTTATGCACAGCCTAGTGCTCCAACCTATCGGACATTAGTGCCAAAACCTCCCATGCAACCTCAAACCCATTAGCCACCACCACCTTAGGGTCAGGTGTTTGTGCAACAGAGTGATACCAATCCCAAGAATTCAAAGAAAAATAATAAGGGGAAGGGTAATATGGGTAACCAAGGTAACCAACCTAGTGAATCCTAGGGAACCAACTATTTGGTCAATTTAGTATGTCCTAAATTGCTATTTAAAATGTCAATCCGGGATTCGTAAACTGATGAAGTGAAGTGCACTGTATGTGCAAGATAACCGTTTTCTTAGTCTTTTGTCATTTTTGAGTTTTTTTTAGTTTGTTTTTGGGTTTATCTTCTGTGGATTCCCTAGTGTGAGATGGCGAAGTTGAAAATTAAGTATGGATGGTAATGGTTATTTCTACAATGATTTTCCAAACTTAAAAGTTCTCAAAAAGAAGGTTTCCAAACTGACCGTAATGAAATCAATTCTCAAAAGGAAGTAAATGTCCCAACAGTGAACTAGTGACAATGGCCCAGTATCCTTACTGTTGTATGAAAAAGAAAATAAAAACTGATCTTAAAGTAACTCGAAGACTGAAAGCAAAGCAAACTAAATCACACTACTTCAACCCATATTCTGACCCTTCACCTTTCGACTCGCTCCGTCTATAGGAAGTAATCATAAACAAGCTGAGTAATATGATATCTAAATTGCAGGAAATTAAATTGCATAAAAGGAAACTAAGATTTAACTACTCATTCATATTTCAACTCTTGAAAATGACATAAGTAATTCAATCTCTAACTTGCAGGAAAGCAAACTAAATCATACTACAACAAGTAATATTCTGATTCCTTACTAATTGAGTTGCT
Source organism: Pinus taeda (assembly GCA_000404065.3). Taxonomy (NCBI): domain Eukaryota; kingdom Viridiplantae; phylum Streptophyta; class Pinopsida; order Pinales; family Pinaceae; genus Pinus; species Pinus taeda. The sequence continues at coordinate 19,555 of APFE030760222.1, read as the reverse complement.
TGGCTATAGAAAGGAAATCATAAACAGGTAAGTAATATGATGTCTAAGTGGCAAAAAAGTAAATAAGTAAAACAAAACTTGAAAGAAATGACAATGCTGGAATTAAACTCAGTAAATGAAAATCACCAGAAAGGACAAGATGATCTCATGTCAGTAGTTATCAAAAATATGTAAATTTTCCTGGGCTGCCTACAAAAACCTGTAAAAGAAGCACTGATCAGCTAACAGTTATGAAAAAACATAAAGGAAATATGGAGAGCAATGAACATCAAAACAATGCAATATATATAAAAGAAATGATTATAAAAAGAAGTAAATGAAAGCAAGTAAGAAACTATACAAAGATTTGGTATACAGGGGCCCTCTGTAACCTCGGCCAACCAATTACTTAGTCACAAATCAAATTCAGGAATGTTGTCTTCTCATATATTAAAGTGCAATAATAAAACAAAGTAAAGTACAATACAATGGGCTGATAACAACAATCAAAACTACATCTCCAAAAGCTAGCTATCCAGCGTATATCAACGGGTTATTTATAAGTTAAAATGCTGAAACTAATTCCTAGATTTTATGCTGCCAAGAGACACGTAAATCTCCACGGCCTGAGATCTAGTGTTATGGTCATTATGACAGTTGAATCCATGCAGTGGTGGCTACTCGATTTAGTTCACGGGCTGATCTACAGTTGTGCCAGTACCTCAGAAAACTAAGGATCATTCCACGCAAACCTTCATGTGGGAAAAACAGAGCCGTGCCACCGCAAAACTCCTCATTTGGCCCTTCCTTTGACCATCGTTGACCATGACCGTTTATGAGTGATTTGGCTGAACTGAGGGGACACACTCCATGTACACGTCACTTGCAGCTTGCCCATGTGGGCGGTTTCTCCATTAGACACCTATAACATAGCCTTTAACAAAATGGTTGCAGAAACTTGGGCTGGTTGTGGAAAGTGACAAGTTTCCGCAGCTGTTTGAACAAAAATCTAAATCAAACAACAGTCATAAACATAGTTAGGAAACCATTTCATAAGCTCTTTTTAGACTAATATGAAATTATTTGAAAGCTTGGTGGATGAAGTAAATGGAAAAAGAAGGCTGAAAGGGTATATAGGGAAGTGCAGGTTTGGGACTCAACACCGGCCTAATGGATCCCAGTAGAATGAGCCTAATAGAAACAACCAGTAATAGGGTGGCCATACCAAGCACAATAAGGCTATTTGTATGAACAAGCCTTGTCCATGTTTTGGTGCACATGGCCACTATACACATGAGTGTCCCCTCTTACCCTAGATGTGCCAAATGTGGGAAGCTCAAGCAGCTTCTCGATGACAACAATTGCCTCAAAATTCAACACCATCTAAACCAGCTATGCTAAAAAATCCTTTCCCTCAGGAAGGTTTGTTGTTTCTCAACCCCAGCTAGGTCAAGCAACCAACCTCCCCAAACCTTTTCATCCTAGTGACTACAAGATCCTGATGATGAAATCTGATGAGGTTAACCCCTCCCATATCAACCTACAAACTCAATTGCGTCAATATGAAAAGCCCTCCACTTGGTTAGCTAACAAGTCCAAAACTAAAGTGTTCGTTGAGCCTCTTATGACAACAAATGGTCCTTGACAGATCCCTCAACCCAAATTTGAGGCCATTCCCAAGATCCCAACAAGACCATTACATTGTAATGCGGCTTCTAACAAAGCTTCCCATACATAGAGTATGGTAGACGACTTGGCACAATCACTTGCCACTATGTCGACTCTGGAAGTGCTCCAGTCATGCCCTTCCCAAAGTAAGGCTCTACTAACTTCCTTGGGTATAGTGTTCCCTTCCGACGATCACTTAATTGTCTTCTTGGTTGATACATTAGAGCATCCCCCATTACCTGCATCTGTTTCTTTCTAGATGCCAGTTAGAGTCCGTAATGCCATCAACTCTAGATGAATTATTGGCAAAGGCACATCCACCTGTGCGATGTTCATTATTGTTAGGAAACAACAAAAGTCACCCAACTTGTCCCCCCTCCACCATCACTTTGTGTGCTTGGGATGGACACTCCTCCCAGCCACTCGGCATATACCGCAACTGTCCAGTGACCGTCGTGGGCAAGACTGCCATGTCTATATTGAAGTCATTGATGCCCCTTTGGATTACAACATCCTCTTAGGTCATAGTTATAAATGTTGGGTGTGGGATCCCCTAAGTGAAGTTTTGGGGCATAGAGCCCAGATTTTGGTCAAACGTGGTAACCCTGACATAAAGACTCCTCATTTTTTGGGTGTGGAGCATGTAGTTTGTAAAAGAGTCATAGGGTTGTTTGCCCTCAATTTTTTAATGTAATGTCAGCTGTACAGATCTATCCATGGTCTAAGGACCTGGGATTGTATAAATAGAGCGAGGCTCTAAGAAATCAATAGATCATGTGTTGGCTTATAAGGGCCTGACCCAAGTTCGGAAGAATTATTTAGCCAAGAAAATCCCGTAGCTACCGGCCCTTTTGACAACAGTCCATGGAGTGTGAATTGAGGTCTCACTTGAGGTAGCAGGGGAGGGTGCTAGAACCAGGTTTCTGCACCCTTGGGATGTCTGGATGTGGTATGGAGGTATTGCATGCCACTCTACAGCCTCATGCTACTCTATATTCATGTAGATCTGGACCCAAAATGATTTTAACTTTCTAAGATCACACTATTTACAGATCTACTCTATCTGATGAGGTATTGTGACTCAGATCTATTTAGAAGGGTCTTTAAGCAAACATTTAATAGTTTTAACCAATACGTACAAATAGAATAAACTTAGATCCGCATATATTTCTAACATAAGCAAATGCACATAGATTAAACAGTCCATTCATACAGTCAGATTTGCGATAACTCAGATTGTAACACAGAACTTGCAGAAGAAACTTATCTTTATTTCGACTTATCACCAATACATTCAGATCCACCTTGTGCACTCAGCTGCAGGGGTCGACGCACACAGCTGCGGAATCTTCCAAGCCTCTACGCACACAGCTACAGAGCCTCTATCACTACCCAAAAACCTGACTCGGACTTACAGATGCTTTCAGACTCCTTTTCTCAAGAACCCGTTACATTTCAGATCCAAAGCATACCCAACAAGAACTGCCTTTCCCTTATAGAGCTGGGCTCTATTTATACCTTCCTATGGTCTGTGAACCAACTTACTTCCTATTTTTTTATCTTATTTATTAGGAAGACAACCCTTTGACTCAACGTTTTACATTTTGTGCTCCACATATTTCAGAGGTTTACAATATTTTTATCCTACTTTCTAGGCTATCAAACCCAAAATTGTTATGCGGGACCTCCGCTACCCAACAGTCCCCCAACGCAGTCATCGTGACTTGTCCCGAGTCACTCGTTGGTGCGACGAGACATGCTGCCATGGCTTCATGGTTCACCTACCTCTGAGTGACTCTCGTCGTCCTACTGCTTCTTCGGTGTCTCCTACAATGCTTCGGCTGGCTCCTACTTCATTATTTCTACCCATGCTTGCCACCGATAATCGTCATTCTGCTCTGCTTAGTTAACACAAAATACCCATTCTTAGGATTTTCGCTCTAGTGGGGAAGCTGTATATGGGACCTTCTTGTACCACCGTAGTCATCTTTGGCCTTCGTATCTACTCTTCACACTATCTATGGCAGCTTGTGTTGCAGTTTTGCAAGACCAGTGTTGTTGTTCGAGAGATCCCAATCCTCAAGGTTTGTCAGAGATGACTTATTAACATCGTTTCTAACCGTGGTCTCCATTTGTCCATCCTTTCACCTTTCTATTGTGGTTCGCCAACCTTCCCCTAGGCGAGGCGACAACATCTGGACAAATTCTGCTTCGTGTATCCTCTTTTCTAGCTCCTCCCCTACTTTTGATGCTGCAGTTTGCGGGACACCCGCAGCTGTCACCACGATGCTCCTTAGAGAGTCCTATTACTGCAACGGCCATATCATGACCTTCGGGCTTATCCCTTGTGCAGAGATAATCAACAACTCCATATCGCTGCTCAGAACATGTTTTCCAGAAGTGTAGATCGCCTGGTGGATGCCCCTTGATGATTTATAAGCGATTTGAATTTCAATTTCACTGGTTCCCACCTGTACTAGTGTCCCTGTGTAAAATCTGTGGCAGCTTGTTCAATATCTGGATCGTACTCCTTCTCTTAATTTCCCATTGCCTGCTCCATGTCACCATACTGTAGACATCTTGTCATGAATAGTGACATGAATGGTCACCTTTTCTCGTAGCAACACAGTAGCATCTTTTGGACCACGTGACTATGATCTTGGTGATGGGCTAGATTGACTCGTATCCTGGCACTCACGCCACTTTCCCCCAGACTGCTTTACTGCCCCACACTCTCTTCCATCTAGCTAGAGCAATGAGACTGTCCTACAAATGGTTAGTCAGGCTGTCGACCTGCCCGTATAGAGCTTCAGGTGACTGCCATTCACTCGGCCCAGGAAGGGGTCTCCATTGAACTTGGCAAGCTAAATCGCACCCCGATCGGTAACTTCTTTGATGATATAGTGTCCCTACCAATTCATCTAGAGTTTTCTAGGGAATTTATCGAACTTACTGTCATATAGCAATACTAGATCCATCTCCTTGAAGGTGCACACCTTGACATGACAATCATGCCACGCTTTGTCATGTTGTTTCTATACTTGTTGATGGAATCTGACCAAGAACCGTTCCTCCTCCAGTTCCTCTAGCTGTGCAATCCTTTCCTCCAAAGCCCCACGGTCTGCCATACATGTGATTGTTCCGATCCGTAGACTAGGCACAATATATTCCATTAGAATAACAACCTCCTTACCATAGACTAACCGAAAATTTGTTTGGCCCATCAAATTCTTGCACGTAGTTTGGTATGCCCATAGCACAACAGGGATGCGCAAGTCCCAGTCATTGCATCATGCATTGCATACCTTAGTCAACGTTGTCTCTAAGATTTTGTTGAATGCCTCAATGATCCATTTGTTTGTGGGTGGTATGGCGTACTCTGTTGGTGATATATTTGGAATTCCTCAGTGAGTGTGCCGATTTTTTCATTCAGGAAATGCATTCCCTAATCACTGATGAGAATTTTGGGATAGCCAAACCTTGTTAGTACATTCTCGAACAAAAACTTCAGAGCTGTCGTAGCTGTGCAATCCTTAACCAACTATGCCTTTGCCTATAGGGTTAGATAATCTGTCGCAGTGATGATATAGCGCATGCCCGTGTTCCCTTGTTTCTTGATAGGTCCTACAAAATCGATTGCCCACTTCTTAAATGGTTGTAGCGTCATCTGTGACTGGAGCGGCATTTCATCTTTTCGCGATGGTTTCCCTATCTATTGACATACTTCATAGGTTCGACAGTATGCTTTCGAATCGTGATGTAAGGTGGGCCAGCATAATCTTGTGTGAAGAATCTTCTAGGTTGTGGTGCAACCTACATAATGTTTGGTAGCAAGCCCCCCATGTGCTTCGGCCATGATCTATCCTTACTCGAACTGTGGGACATATCTACACAATATTTTTTCATTTCCCACTTTGTATAGGTGTCCTACAATCACGGTGAAATCTGCTACACATATCACCAATTCCTTCTTCTGCTGAACAAAATGTCCCTATGGTGCGGTTCCTGTAGTTAAGAAATGGATTATATCCACAATGTGACCATCCACTACTCGCACTGCATATAGTTGTGCATTAGGGAGTCCATCCTCTAGATTTGTGGGTTCTTGGTCCATGTCAATTCGGGACAGGTGATTGTGGCATGTGCTTAGGCGTCCTGGCTTTAGATGACCTCAAAGTCATACTCCTGGAATAGCAGTAACCATCTACAAATGTGCCCCCCAACAAAGGTTTGTTCACTAGGTATTTTAATGCCGAGTGACCGATATACATTTTAAAGTGGCCTCTAAGGAAATAGTGGTGGAATTTTTGAAGCACGTATACCATTGCTAGTCCCTCGCACTCGATAATGGAGTAATTATTCTTAGCTCTTGAAAACCGACGACTTGCGAACGCAATCGGGTGGTCAATTCCCTCTGCTCCTGGTTGAGTAAGTACCATCCCCAGTGCGATACACGATGCATTGACATGCACATGCAAGTCGATGTCCCATTTCGAAAAGACCAATATAGTGCCTGATGCCATCCTTTCCTTGACCGTCTCCAGACTTTTGTTGCATTCCTCATTGCAACAATAATTAGCATCCTTCTTCAGCAATTGTTCCATCAGAGCTATGATCTGGGCGTAGCTTTTGATGAACTTTCGGTAGTAGCCTGTGTGTCCTGGCGTGGCACGTAGTTGATTAACACTTCGTGGTGCTTGTAGATTGAGTATGACAACGATTTTTGCTGGATCCACCATCAGGCCTTTCTTATAGACAACATGGCCTAGCAGGTTCCCAATTGGGACAAGGGAAGTACACTTCATTAAGTTTAGCGCAATCTGGTGACGGGGGCAAGTATCTAGCATCAACCGTAAGCTTGCTACATGCTTCTTAACAGTCCAAACATGGTCCAATCATCAAGATAGACCTTTAAGAACTTGTTTATAAATTCTTTGAATGTCGCTACCACTATTCGTGAAAATATCGTCGGTGCATTCTTTGGTCTAAAGGGCATCACCATTTACTGAAAGCAACCCCATTCAATGCAAAATGTTGTTTTACTCCTGTCCTCTGGCATGATCCTGATCTAGTGGTATCCTGAGAACCCATCCATGAAGGAGTAGGCTTCCTGCCCCCCCACATTTTCCAGTACCTCATCTATAAATGAAGTTGGAAACAGATCGTTAATGTAGGCATCATTGAGCTTCCTGAGATCCTTGCAGATACGAATCTCACCCTTATGTTTCTTCTCCTGCACAACCATTGGACTTACCCGATTGGACTCCTCGACTGGTTCAATGGCTCCTGCTGCCAACATCTTGTCCATCTCTTCACATAACTTTTCTTTATATTTTGTGTTCAATTGGTAGGGTCGCTGCTTAACTAGTTTCACATCTGGCTTCAACGTTATCTTCATCATTCCCAGGTCTTCTAGGGTTAGCTCCGTGATTTTTTTTGGGAATAAATCTTGATATTCGTGAAGCAATTCAATGACCTTCTCCACTATGGCATCGTCCCAATAGTCCCCCAACATTGCATACTCCAACTCTTCTTTAGTTCCGATATTGACTTGTCTCGTTTTCAATGGTGTCATGATATCTGGTTCTTCGATTTTGGGTCTACACACCTCATGGCTTCCCTCTGATTCTGGAATATTGAAGTTTCACGGATCGTCTTCATCATCTTCTACCTGGACATTATAGCATTCGAGAGCCTGGCTCAGCTGTCGCGACTAGTCAGGCTGCCTAGTTTCTTTTGGTTCTAGTGGTGTCTTAAAAATGGCTCCCTTTACTAGCTATAATGCATCATCCATGGGATCCATCCATTGATCTTCAAAGAGGAATGTCGAAAAAAACCCTTCGCACAAGATATCCCACTCACCTGTGTCGTTCCGGAGCTCTAATTTAGTATGCCCGTTTCTAGGAATGATGTCCAAGGTGTGGTAAAATAAGTGCACCCATTCTGGCTGAGGTTCTTCTCCTTAGGCTTTGATCCATCTAGTAAGGTGCATGTGCGGGTCATCACATCCATCATATTTCTCCTTTAGATTTAATTCGGGCTTCCAAAATATGATCTTCATAATATGCCTACATGCGCACCAATCTTCTAAAGTCCCTTCATGTGTTGCTCATCATCGTGTAAGCGTCACGCAAAATGCCCATCTCATCACATCAAACCATTGGTGCTCTAGTACTTTGACTTCAAATTTGGTCAGGAATTCATCTATTATTATCAACCCATCATACATTGGTAATTCACGATCTTGGGCCCTTACACAGTATAAAGATTTAGTCATCATATTGTAGTGTAGCATAATCACTCTGTTCAACATGTTGTGCCACCGCTCGTCTTCCTCATTTGACTCAAAAGTGCAGGATTCTCCATAGCCTCATGATATTCTTCTATCCTCTACTGTCCTGACCCACTCTCACCATTGTATAGACATTTAGTAGTTATAATCTACATCGTTGTTGCTTTCTCTGTTGCACACAGGTTCAATGTAGTGTGATCCTTCAGCCAGATCTAGCGGAATGACTACGTGGAGCGACTTCTTTTCAAATACCATTGTCTGTTTCTTTAAATTAATAACCTTGTTCATCTCAGTGCCCCAGTCTATCCCTAACAATGTAGGGTAGGGTGTTCTTTCATCCTTGAGCTAAATAACCTCAAAGTCCGTCTGAGTATTTGCACCGTCAAGGTCTACCATAACTCCTTGTAGCTTTCCCATGGATAGCACCTTCTACTGATTTTCCATCCGCAGTTGGATAGGGGACCATTGTAGCGTAGGCTTACCCATGTGCTCCCAAGTCTATTTAGGCAGTACGTTAGCATCTGAGCCTAGATCCAGAATGACCTGTTCCATTTTATACTCATCGATCTGCATTGTTAGGCACATTTCCCTCTCAGTCCACAATGCATGTCTTCCCAACTTTTCAACTACGTAAGGTTCACTCCATCCTGCACATTTATTTATCAGTTCCTCTAATCCTTTGACTGCCCTGTTGTCATGAAGAAATGTTATACATGTCTCTAAAAAGGTAGTTATCACTGAGCAATCCCTGACCGACTCAGGATAATCCTTACTACCTGGGGTAGAGACTTCCGCGAAGCTCTCTTGAGCTTCCATATATTTCTCCTTACCCACCCATGTGTCCTCCTTACTTAAGCTCCTTCTATCCACTCCTGTGGCCGTGCCACTTTTCAATACCATATTCATTTTGGGATCTTCCTCACGAGGTTTGAACCTCATCATTTGCACGTTCTGGTTTGTTGTTGGTTGCACTGCCCTTTTTTCATGGATCTGTGCTATCAACATAGGAAAATCTATGATAAAATTACTCACAATAACTGCATGAAATTCTAGTGGGGTTGGTACACTCCCACATATAATGTCTTGGATCTCCGTAGTTGTAGTAGATTAGCTGCCCGTGACCCCTCCCTAGCCCCATACCACCCCGTCCTTGCCCACAGCCCTAGAACCCACCGTACCATGGCTGGATCCTGACCTCGAACCTCAGTCTGCATTCTGTAAGCAGGTGACTGGTCCATTAATAATTGGTAGCTACGACAGTCCCTTTCCTCATGACCCACCAATCTGCAAAAGTTGCAAATAGTTGTTGGGGGGTCTGGTTGTATTTTGGAAGCAAATGACAGTGTCTGTGTCATGCTTTCCTCCCACCTGATAGATTGCACACCAGAGAGGGGTTTTTGTGTTCGGCCTTGCCTCTGGTCGCAATGGTGTTGGTCCCCTCGTTGCCACATAATTCATTGAGATTGGGCAGTCATCTTTATCATGCCCCTGGCTCATACACCATACTTCCTCCCAGACTTCTGGTCGTGATGCCTATTCTTGTTTGAACTTCTTCATTTCCAAACACAAATTTTGGATCTGTGCTTGGATTTGCTGAACTCCCAACCCCGAGTCTTGTAACGAAGTGTCGTGCAACCTCATCATTGTTTCTAATGCTTCAGCCTAGGTTGAGATCTTTTGTAGTGACAGAGCCATCCTCAAATGTGGTGTTAATGATGCCATAAACCAAGGGCAGTGTTGCGCGTCTTTCAATGTCATGTTAGCTTCGTGAATAGTACTTTTCAGTCTTTGGTCCAAATTGTAGGTTTTAACCCCGTACAAAAATTACCTGCATACGAATTCTAAATCACAGAAAAATAAACAATGCGAGAGCATAACACATAAAAACGCATATGCACAAATATTTTCCCCTGGATCCCAAAACCGGGACTACGAGCTTGATTTTTCATTATGTTCCTTTCAATGTTACAATACATATTTATACATGCTGAAGCATCCAATACCATGGACCGAAAGCCATCGCGTCCAAAAATACATGTGCGAAAATCATGCACAAAACCATAGGTGGGTCCGCCCAATCTTACACAGGGTCCAAAACAAAAATTTTCTAGGGCGCTGCCCTGGACCCCATAAAGTGGGGTTACGGGTCCCCCTCAAACCCCCTATTAACTATGTGGAAAGAATATAACACAACCCAACAATCTCCTACTTGTTGTTTTCTTTCCACAGGGGGCCACAGGTGAGCTTAGTCATTTTTCCAGCCCTGAAATGCCCATTGTTTCTCTACACCAAGAGAACTTCTCAAAGCTCACAGATTTTGTCAATGCATTTGCAGTATTCTTCAAAGTGTCCACCTTTA